>PISX010002481.1:114126-159556 GCA_004024625.1 Mellivora capensis | reverse complement strand
AGGAGGCGAAGGGCCCGGGAAGACAAGGAAGCGCTAGGATATGCGGGACCCCTGCGGAGGGGGGGGGCGCTTGGAGGCGCGGGGTCGTGGGGGTCAGGGCAAGGGGGGAGGGAGCCTGGGACGCAGAGCCAGCGGGAGGAACAGTGGCACTGTGTCTGGGCCCTTGTGAGGAGGTTCTTCTGAGGGGTCCATGGCTCGCCCCCTTGGGGGTGAAGATCCGAGTTGTTGCGTTGAGAGAGAGAGAGGGGGGACCGGGGCCTGACAGTGTGGTGCCGGGGGAGTCGCGTTTGTGGGCCTTCCCGTGGCACAACCCGACCCCGCACTCTCTACCTCAGGGACATCACACCCCAGGGAGTCAAACACAGCCAATTTGGTGACCTGGGTGGCCCACACCGCGGGAGCTTCCACGTCCAGCAGCCTGGCTGGTGGCGCCCTCCTCCCTCCCCTATAGTCTCCTCTGACCAAAGAAATTTCCAAAGGGTTGAAAGCGTATTTCCATGAGTACGGCCAGAGGCCAGAGCCCCAAAACCACGTGGGATGGAGCGTGTACACACACCAGGGGCCTCATCCTTGCCCATTCGCACACCTGCCCTCGTCTGCCCAAGCCCACGACTGGAGAAAACACTGGACCAGGGCTTTTTTCCTCCACAGAACTCTTGTCTGGCCACTAGGCCCTCCGCCAACAATTTTACTGAGTGACTCTCCAACCGCGAGCTTCGGGCAGCTAGTCATGCACGATGATATGTTGGGATTCCATGGCGGGCTGTCCGGAGTATCTCTTGTCCTGTGTGCTCTTGCCAGCAAAGGCCCAGTACAACTTCAGCCATCTCATGTTCCTGTCAATCTGTAGGGTGGGAAGAGGACTTTTTCCTACTGACAAGTCAAATTTTGCAAAGTCATTGCGCTTAAATGTCATAGTCTTAATTCGGGGCAAACATGTCAAGGTGTAAAAGGAGGGAGACCCCCCCAAGAACCACATAGGGGGCAACTTCATCATGCAAGATCCAAAAGAAAGCAAAGCCCCAGAAAACTGTGCCTCCCCAAAGGCTCCCCGAATTGCAGGGCAAAGGAAAAGGAAGGCCCACGAAAGGCAAAGGCCTGCCACCAACAAGGTCAGCTATGGGCAGTGGAAGACCCCGTACACAGCCAAGCACCTCAAAAATGCTCATCATGCCAGAGAAGACCTGTCCACCTCATACTGCACCAGGGCTCACGTGGTTTCCTTGTAATCCTCGCTTGGAGAGAACTGAAACACGAGCCATGGCCTGCACTACTTGATTTTTGAAAATGTCATTCTAGGATCAGGAAGAGTTTTATTTCTTTATTTTTTAAGATTTTATTCATTTATTTGATATAGACAGCGAGAGAGGGAACACAAGCAGGGAGGGGGAGAGGCAGAGGGGAAAGCAGGCTTCCCGATGAACAGGGAGCCCGATGTGGGGCTCGATCTCAGGATCCTGGGATCATGACCCGAGCCGAAGGCAGATGCGTAAGGACTGAGCCACCCAGGCGCCCCTAGGAAGAGTTTTAAATGTCTCCTCCTCCTGGAGTCTGCCCCCTAGAGTCTCACCGACATGTAGGAATGATCCCAACCACATCCTATAGATATTTTTATGGGCCTCTGACCATAAATCGCCATCGGGACAATCAATGTTGAACAAATGATTTTCAAAGTAAGCCACTATAATGACTTCAGATTAAAAAAAAAAAGGAGTGGCACTTAAAACAGAAAATAAAGAGGAAAATGACTTAAGCAAAGAAACAGAAGCCAGGAAGAGTTTTAGAAGGAAATATGTAATGTGAATGCAGAATCTCAAATCAGATGAAAATAAATGTTTCATGAAACTGAGAAGCTAGCCAGGATAAATCTTTGTCATATTTTAGGTGTTAAAATTCTCTTCCAGTCTATTTCTACCACCCACTTGTGATGTTTGTTTTATTTCCATGTTGCCATGTGCCATGACTCAAAACACCCTTTCAATCATGCTGAGTCCTGGCATTCACCGAGCCCACCTGTTAGGGACATTTCAAGCCTCGGATAGATGCTCGAGGCGAGACATTCCGTGACCCTAGTCTATAATTCACCCGGCTGATTAATACCCACAACAGGAAAGGACGGGACCTCGAATAAGCTCCCATCTCTTCTTCTTAACGCTGCTAACTGGGATCAACTGCCCTGACCAGAGGTGTCCTCACAGCACCGCACGAGCCCTGCTTCCTGATGGGAGAGCTCACCTAGTCACACATACCCTGTCTCCACCCGCCAAAAGACCGTAACTACCATGCTACCCTATCACGCACCGCTGTGGCCCTGGAATTCAGGGCAAAGGTCAGAAACCCTCGTGAGTGGCTCTGTGGGGTACGGTCACGGGGCACAGAGTGGCAGGGAGGGCGCAGGAGGAAGGAGATGAAGCAGGGGTCTGGGGGTCACGTGAGAAGTCCACAGGCAACAGCGCTGACTGCGAGAGGATGATCCAGGTTTCTGGAGGGTCGGAAGGACATCAAGGAGAAAGCCTCGCTCGGTCCCCACCTGCCAGGTCTCCCGAGGGCCATGATCTGGGCTGCCTGAGCGGTACTGCAGCCCAGATTCGAAGGTCACACTCACAGGCAGACCCCGGAGGGTGGTGGCTCCCCGTAATTCACGTCTGAGGGAGCAAACGTGAACGGCTTTCTGGGACAAGGACTGCTCTGTGTGCAAGGACGGGCCTTATACTGTGAAAACGCCACAGCGAGACCAGAGTGAAGGCCGGTGTGATCTCGTGGGTGGCCTGCCATGACCTCACTGCCCCGAAGGGTAGCTTGTTTTCTCTGTCAGTCCACATGGTGAGGACGGAGTCTAGCAGGCGGGGTCTGTGTGCGATGCCCCCCCACCCCCCCGCCCCCGTCACAGAGACGGCGTAACGACACAGTTGGAAATGACCAGGCCCAGCCACCCTACTTGACAGGCAGGAAAACTAAAGCACAGGGATGGGACATGACCCGCTTCACTGCCTTAGCAGCAGCTCCAGACCTGGAACCTGAGCATCTGGACCCCCGACGCCCCGTCCCCCACACATCAGGCTGCTCAGTCACGCCACTGTCAAACTTGGGAACGCAGTTTACGGTCCCCTGACTTCTGAGAGTCATCGGCAGGGGCGAGCTGTCTGGGTCACAGACCTCCAGGCTCAGGGACGGCGTTCCGATTCGCAGGTGAAACACCCGGCAGGTCCTCTCCTGCTACTGCAACAGTCCAGTCAGAGACCAGACACTTGAGCTGAGGCAACTGGGAAGGAGCCAAGACAGGGAAGGTACAGGCTGATGGAGGAGCACGAGTGAGTGGTTCCAAACCTCTTGAAGTCAAGCAATGCGCTCACCGTGCCAGGCCGCGGGTACGTGAATAGAATGACGGGAACACAAAGTCCGGCAAATAGAACACGAGAAGGAGCCTGCAGCTAGAGTGGCAGGAGCCACCAAAGGTCACACACTTGGAAAGATGACCTCACATTTACCTCAAATCCCAAGCTTTCTTGTTCGTGTTCAAGCCGTGTGAGAGTCAAAGAACAAATACATGAATATGGACCGAGTGTAGAGGAGCCCAGCCGGTCTCAGGTATGGAGAAGGAAACCAGGGCCCAGGGCGTGGACGCCACCGCATTCCATGGAATGCAGATCAGATGGTGTAGACCGGGCCGTCATGATTTTTGAGGGCATCCATGAAAGAAATCCAAGCCTTAATTTTTATACGAGACTTTCTGAACTAAACATTGTTCTAAGACAAACAACATGGGATTTTCCCTGAGTTTAATACAGCTGTATCTATTTTCTCAAGTTTCAGGGAACAGTGTAGTGGCTAAGGGCATGGACTTTGGAGACAGAAGGCCTAGAATCAAATCCCGTCTCCACCACTTACTGGTTGTGTGCCAGCAAATTCTACTTAATGTCTCCGTGACTCAGTTTGCTTCTCTGTAGAATGGGAATAACAGGAGCACCTATGTCAATAGGATTGCTGTAAGCACGATATACCGCTATTTATTCAATTATATTCTACAAGTGAGGATTCCTGAGCAGCAGATTCCTGCAAAAGAAAAACTTTTCGAGCTTACCACTTCACAGAGGACATGTGGAAAAGAGGTAAGAGCCCACCTATAAGGGTTACGGCGTGAGAGGTCTCCATGAGGACAATTTTAAATGTCCTAAGGACTCAGGGCAATTAGCCTCTGGCAGCACGACAGTCCAGGCATGGACACAGAGGGTCTAGGAGCAGATGGAGGATACCTAGGGAGAATGAGACTGCTCTCCTGATCCTCTAGTGAAAACAGAAGACCCCTTAATGTCTAGGGGTGGGGAGGGATTTTTCCCTACATCCCTCCAACCAATGAGGCCCAGTGAGCCCAATGGATGATGAGACTTCCCAACACAACAAATGAAGGCTTGCTCTGATGGGACTACTTAATGAGGAAGGCCATCCGTGGATTGCATCTCTGATCTTAAGTTGGCCCATGCAGATCAACGAGAAGAGGCTACCTGTACCATCAGAAACAGTAGCTCTGGCCATAACATAGGTTAGTTTTGTATGTAATACATAAATTAATTCGGAATGAATGCCAAGGGCATGGGTCTCAAGGACCTGTCTTAGGGGCGTCCAGGTGGCTCAGTCAGTTAAGTGTTTGACTCTTGGTTTTGGCTCAGATCCTAATCTCAAGGTTGTGGGACTGAGCCCCGAATCAGGCTCCACACTCAGCGGGGAGTCCACTTAGGATTCTCTCCCTTTCCCTCTCCCTCTGCTCCTTTCTCCACTCGTTCTCTCTAAAATAAATAAATAAAATCTTCAAAAAAAAAAAAAAGAAAAAAAGAAACCACCATCTTATCATCTTTCTAGGTCACGCAGAGGAAGGGCTCAGCAGCAGACCTGAGGTGAGCTGGTGTGTAGAGAGACTTGGCTTGAGTGAGCACAGGAAGGCCCGAGGTCTCGGGGGTGTCAGAACTGAAAGACACATCATCTCCCTCGCTCCTGACCAAAGACACGTTGTGGTCAACCTCCCATGCCCACCCCAAGAGGAATTTGGGTTTAAGCTCCCAGAGTTGGGAACACTGACACAACACTGTTACCTGCCCAACCCACAGACGGGCCAGCTGCCATGATGGGAACTATCCTGCTGGGGGACAGTCCATAGCAGTCCATAGTGCCACAGCACCGGTGAAGGGCGAGCGACTAGGGGGAGGAGGAGTTATGTCAGGCCCACTGGTCTCCCCTCCTTTTACAAGGGGCTCCTTAAACCCTATGACTCAGCTCAACCCAGGAGAATACAAGAAAGGGAAAGGGAGTGGCTCCTGGGAACAGGGAGGCAGGCCGGGGCCGGGGGCCCCTCTGAGATCAGTTACTGGGAGAGAAAGGGCAGAGTAGTCCGAACGGTTCCCTGAGGCTCCTTTCCAAGCTGCCGTGGCCTTCTGTCCCAGCGGCATGGACCGGGGAAGGCCTCTAGCCGCAACACCTCGAGCCCATGTACCACAAGTCCTTAATATGGAACAGGGTTTCCCTCATCAGGGTCACCAATATTCCCCAATGAAATGAGATCACCGGCGAGTGTCAGGGAAAGCAGCTCAAGCACAGAAGGCCCCTGGCGTCATCAGTGACACTATGTGAAACATTTTATAATAGAAATATTTCTTAAGTGGGAACAGAAGGAAGTTGTTCACGGCTTCATATGTTCACGGTGATTCTTAAAGTTTCCACGCTCTTGACTCCACCAAGTTGCTGTTCAGTTTATGTATTAAGGTGCAATGTACGCACCATAAAATTCACCGTTGCAAGGTGCACACCTTAGTGGTTTTTAAGCGTCTTTGTAAAGTTGTGCAAACATTGCCCTCATCTGATTCCAGAACATTTTCGACACCAAGAAAGATACCCTGTGGCCATCAGCAGTCACTCCGGGCCCCCCTGCTTCCCTCCAGCCCCCCAGCAACCACTCGTCTGCTTCCTGTGTGGGGAGCTGCCGATTCTGGACACTTCATACCAATGCAATCGTACGACGTGTGTGATCTTCTGTGCCTGCCTTCCTTTCACGAAGCCCGCTCTTTCCGAGTTTCATCCATGCTGTAGCAGGTACAGCCCTTCGTTGTACCTTACTTACTGCCGAAAAATTGTGCATCGTGTGGCTACGCCACACCCTGTTTATTCACTGTCTGGTGACAGACAGGAGCTGCTTTGGCTTTCTCGCTGCTGTGTATGGATTTCCTTTATTTTTGAAATAGCAAAATTTTTTTTAAAGGTACAAGAGAGTCTATAGTGAAAAATCTTTCTGTCCTGCCTGTCCCCAGACACCCACTTTGTCTTTCTCCATCAGTCACCAACGATACCAGTGTCTTCTTAGGGTTCCAGAGATACTGGGCCTAGGAAAAGAGGGAGCTGTATACGTTTGGTCTTTTTCCCTTTTTAAAAACGTAACGGTGATGTACTACACATACTCTATACTACACCTTGCCTTTTGGACTTAATATATTTTCGAGATTTCTGCATGTGAGAGCATAAAGAGCTTCCTACTTTTACAAGGCACCTAGTATTTGGCTGGGCAGATACACCGCAATTGTCTTAACTGGTCCCTTACTGAAAGACACTTGAGTTGTTCTCAGTCTGTTATTACAAACAACGAACCAGCTCATAAAAGTAATAAGTTCATTTAATCGGATTGTCTTCCCCTCACACCCAGCAGGGGTCGGACGCACGGAAGAGTTGCGATTTACAAGGGATGCAAGGGAGCAAGAGAGAAAAAGGAAAAGGATGAAAGGCTCTCAAGTGGATCGGGTGGGTGGCACCCCCCCCCCCACCAAAGCTTACTGAAATGGCAGATTATTTTTGTCCTCGCGGAGAGGATGCCATCCGGAAGTCCCATGCCAACTATGCTAAGGTTACCCTGAGTTAATAAGCCACCCAGACAGGAAGTGGCTTTTGATTCCAAGTTTAGTGCTCTTTGCACCAAACCTCAATGCCTCACCAGTGAATTACAAAACAAGAAAGGGAGTAAAACACTTATCTGGACAACGCACACGCACACTCACATTGCTGGCCGTGGGGCGGGGGGGAGCGGGGCCCCCGGCCCGACAGCAACGAGGCACTCTGTGCTCATCAAGTCTTTGGGCTGAGAAGCTATAAAGTATATATGGTACCTGGTTTTCAAATGTTTGTGTTCTCCTCTCTGTTTTTAAAAAACACAAGGCAGCTGCTGGGCTGGGGGTTACAATGGCGCGACCTGAGGCGGCCACGAAGCCTGGCGGGTGATTAGACCAGGACCGTGTCCCTGGCGCGCACCGCCAGCCCAGTGCCTGGCTCTGACTCACAGGCCTGACCTTCCCACACGCTGGGAAAACAGAACCCCAGCCTCGTTCCTCGCAGAAACCGGGTAGGGATTTTCTGGCCTCTATCTGCAGCAGGGTTTTAAATGAACCCCGTGAGTGTTCCTTCTTGAAAGCAAGAGAGTAGCTCGATGTCCGTGGCCTCAAAAGTCCGTCTTTCCTGAAAGGGGCGCTTATTCCAAGGTCACATCACTAATCCCAGGTCAAGTGACCTGGGTTCTCTTCATCCATGACTTACCAGCTGAGACCAACGAGAGAAAGAAATGTCCCCAGCACTGCACTCTGATCTCCCAGCGGACACTGGACAAGTTAACTCTTTGGAGATCAGGAAAAAGGGCAAACGTTTATGAATCAGTGCTAATATATGCAAACCGATCTAGCAGCATGCTTCCCAGCTATTTTGGTTAGATGTGAAAACAGGGGTCCTCAGTCATAGGGTTGTAGCAATTCAGTGTGGCAAACTGGGAGTATTATAAAAATCATGAAACCAAATTAATTTTAATTCACTTCAAACTGTCTATTCGTTTAACGTCACAAATTAATGCTGAAGCCCATAAAAGCGATCATACTGGTCAGGAAGTGGGCAGGGAAGAGCTTAATTCAGGAGCTTAGCCACGGCACAAAGCTTTCACGACTTTGTGAAAACAGAGAGAAGAGTATAAAAGTGAAATTAACTTTAAGCTTTCATTTAATGAAAAGACCTGGGAGTGTTTTGTGACTCAAGGAACGAGCAATAGACGTGGAATCAGAAATCCCAGAGAGAATTCTCGGCTTTGTTGGTTCATTTTCCTTCCCCATTGATATGATGAGGACATTAATACCGATCGGATTGTTTTAGGAACTGAATTAAATCCTCTGTGCCCTGGTACTGTCCGAAATGAAAAGGGACACTGAAAAGACAGATGTGTCAAAGAAAAGAAAAATACATACATCTATCACGCTTTGTACCTGAGCAGGTAGTGTCTCTTCGCTTTTCAAGTGGATCTAAGTTTTCACATGATTCACACGCCATGAGTCTCACACACACAAAAAATACACCTATTTATCATGCACCATGAAATCTAGGAGCAGATCACTGGGAAGAGAATGACAACCTCCGTGACGGGGATTCTCTGTGTCGTGAGCCCACACCTCTCAGGACAGAGAATTCAGAAAGGAGTCATATGGGCATTTCACTTTCAATTAGGGTCTAGCTCTTTAATCCTCTTGTATTTCGTTACAATTTCATTCTCTGCAAAGACACAAGGGCCTGGGAACAAATGTGTAATAGGCAAGCTCCACATAATCTTGGCTCTTGGCTTTGATCTACTAATCAAAGGCATACCTCCCCCTCTGCACACTTGGAGAGGGGCAATTTCAGTTGCTTTGGGTCTCTGACATGGTTTACCCTTCCATCTCCACAAAGAGAACAATTTGGAAAACACTCAACAACAGAAAAAATTACCCCAAGGTTAGTCTGAAGGCTTCTATCCTGGAAAAAGCAAAGAAAACAAGGAGCACTTTTTATTTCTGTTGTGGAAAGGGCTGGAGATTTAGTAACAACTTGAAGAAGTGAGTTAATCCCTTTGTAACCCGGCCAAGACAGGGTTTATTTTCCTACTGTTATGATGGTAACTTAGAACACACAGGACAACAATATCAAATATCAATTCCCTCCAGAGCTGTAACTTTCTAAATGTAGTAAGTAGTAATTTGTCAAGATCATCATTCGACATACAAATAATTTCTACATAGTCATTTGAACCTCCACGCCACGTTCTGTATCGCATCCTCAAATGCTATATAAACCAGGTACCGTTTTCGTGAAAGAAGGGTACAGGAGGTACAGAGGGATAAACTGAGACATTAAAAAGATTAAGTGAGGTCAAACCAAGAATAGAAGCACGAGTTTTGTCACCTGTCCTAATCATAAATCTAGACAACTGTCCACCTTTCTGCTAGCAGTACACAGTCTAAACAATTTCTATGTGTTTTAAAAACACGTTTTTGCAGGGAAAAGATGCATCTTCTGAACGGATCTGTGGACATGTTTAATGAAGGTGGTACCATACATGGGATGACAGAACATAAAGTATTCGTACCTAGAACAACCCTTTTCAAAAATTAAACCTGATTCATGATAGCATCTGATCGTTAATGAGATAATTCAAGCACCTGAGCTGTAACAAAATCTAGAAGCAGTTGTAACCTGCTCTAGTATAGCGAAGACAACTTGTCCACCGCGTCATGCCACGGACTCCAAACAGGCCAGTCACATTCTGAGATCAAAGACCAAGTTGGGGTGCCTGTGGGGCTCAGTCGGTTGGGCATCTGCCTTCGGCTTGGGCTGTGATCCCAGGGTCCTGGGATCCAGTCCCATGTCAGGCTCCTTGCTTGATGGGGAGCCTGCTTCTCCCTCCGCCTCTGCGTCTGCCTCTCCCCCTGCTTGTGTGAGCGTTCCCCCCATCTCTCTCCCCACTCAGACAAATAAATAAATGAATAAAATCCTTAGAAAGAAAACCAAACAAACAGAAGAGCAATTAGGGACTCCCGGGTGGCTCAGTGGGTTAAGCGTCTGCCTTCAGCTCAGGTCATTATTCCGGAGTCCCGGGACTGAGTCCCGTGTCGGGCTCCCTGCTCAGCAGAGAGTCTGCTTCTCCGTCTCCCTCTGCTTCCTGCTTCCCCTGCTTATACTGTCTCTTTCTCTCTGTCAAATAAATAAAAATCTTAAAAAAACAACTAACCAACCAACCAAAGAGCAAGTCGATGGTAGAGAGGAATCACAACCTCTGCGACCTAATGGTCTCTTCGTAACAGTCTCTTCTGAGATCAAAGTACATATTGTTCTATGGTGCCAAGGAGTTTTTTATGAGCTTGAAAGGGTGGTGTGTCCATCTGAGGAGCTCGGTAAAGTCTATACAAGTCCCTATGCATAATTTGGTCCTAGTCAATTTCTGACACATTTAAAATGGATCTCATCACCCAGTTCTCCACCCACATCCCCCACCTACTCCCTGCCCCCAAAGATCTCCTCTCCTAACTTTTCGTTCATCTACACTAACATTTCTTGGAAGGTCAGAGAGATGGGGAACACAGCAGGGACCTGCTTCTGCCCAAGCAACAGCAGCTGGAACTGGGGTGGAAGCTACAGGAATTGCCCCTATGGGGAGTGGGAAAAGCTGCTTGGAAATGCTTTTAAGGGCTCTGCCAGCTAACTCAAGAGTGCAAGTGAAGACTTCCAGAAGGAAGTATACCCAGCCAACCCCCTGGGCCAAGGGAGAGCGTTTGGGCAGGATTCTGGGGATTGAGAATAAAGGGAACAACAACACAGCTTTGCAAGAATGTACAGTGCTTTCCGTACAAAGGGGGCAAAAGCCATACACTCAAAGCTCTCATCTCCATCCTGGTCTCACCGCTCCAATGGTAACAGGAGTGTTTTATAATAATTTGCACTTAACACCTTGACACCAGAGTTTGGGATCGGGTCCAGCGGAGACCAATTTAATCGTCAGTTAACTGCTCCCCTCTGCTTTCCAAATAAAATAGATTTTGTTGGAGTGACCAACACTTGCCGTTCATAACAGTTTTAAAGATGATCCTGCCTCTCTGTAAGAGCTGGAAGATATTCGGCTCCTGTCTCAACAATGAAAATGAAATTTACAAGGATAACCCCTTTCTTTATTAGGGTTCAGTAACGTATGAGTCACGAGAAAGTTCAGATTTAAAAATACGCCAGTGTTCTTTTCCAACACCAGGCCCGAATTCCAGAAAATCTGTTACTTTTAAAATAAGTCTAAGACTTTTCCCAGTAAAACTGAGCATTTCTTTTATGTCTTTCATGGGCCTCTACGCCAATGTATGCACGTTACACAAACGTGTTCAAAAAGCCAGACTCCGAGGGTGTAAAATATGTAAGACTCCTTAACTGGCGAAATCTACTGCATTTACTTTGAAATGTATCCAAAGAGAGAGTGAATTTATGGATAGTGGGATGCATAGAAACGGTGATGGAAGAGAGTAAAACGTTAATGGTGGACCTAGATGATGGGTATATAGGTGTGCACCACAAAGTCACTTCAGCTTTGAAAGTCATCATAAAATGTTAGGGGAGAATAAAGTCTACATAAGCAAACATTTCGAAACACAAATGCAGCCACATACAAGCGGGTGCTTGTATGTGGCTGCATTTGTGTTTCGGAAATGCATTTTAGACGAAAAGCACAAAACGTGGTACGAGGCTTCGGAAAGGCATTTTAGACGAAAAGCACAAAACGTGGTACAGTCCAGAACGAAGGGACGGTGAGTACCACCACCTCCAGCTCAAAGAAACCTGCCAAAGCCACCAGAAAGCTTTTCGGGCATAATCCAAGAAGCCCTGAAAAATCTCATCGGGAACTGCAATACTGCGGACTTAGGTTGAGCAGTCTGAGCTATGGGCCAAAGGAGAGACCTTTTAGAAGGTTCTCTGATCCATTTACTCGGCCCCAACTGAGGGATGAGACAGGAGCCAGCCTCCGGCTTCTTAACTACCTTTCCCCCTTTTATGGTCATTTCAAGCTGAAAGTATATACTTATCGCTTTCCAGATTCCTAAAGGTACTAGAAAAAAAAATCTAAATATAACAGATGGCTAAGCACTCATGGTAACTGGAAACCAAACTGTAACTTCAGCTTTCTTAGGCCAAGGCCTTAACACCATGGCTTTAGTGCAATGCTCTTGCTGAAGATCTTTTGTCTTTATTCCCGTAACAGAAATATTACCCTGGCTTTGATGGATGACAGATAGGTGTTAACCAAAATTTTATTTTAAGTTGACATGAATAACCTTTACCTATTTTCAAGTCAACTGGTAAGTGTTCCCCAGTATGTTAAAATTTACTATAAAATACGGCTGAATAGGTCTTCTGCTTTTTGTCAGTTTTTTATTTTTTTATTTTTATTTTTTTTAAAGATTTTATTTATTTATTTGACAGAGAGATAGAGAGCACAAGTAGGCAGAGTGGCAGGCAGAGGGAGAGGGAGAAGCAGGCTCCCCGCCGATCACGGAGCCGGATGTGGGACTCGATTCCAGGATCCCGGGATCATGACCTGAGCTGAAGGCAGCCGCTTAATCGACTGAGCCACCCAGGCACCCCTATTTTTTTATTTTTTAAAAAATTTTATTTACTTATTTGACAGAGAGAGAGGGGGAAGCAGGCTCCCTGCTGAGCAGAGAGGCCAATGTGGGCCTCGACTCCAAGATTCTGGGATCGTGACCTGAACTGAAGGCAGAGGCTTAACCCACTGAGGCACCAGGCATCCATTGTCGGTTTTTAAATAGTTCAATACACTTTGAAAAGTCTAATTCCAACGTTGGTGAAACTTCTGCCACGTTTCTGTGAATTCTAGGTTTCCACGGAATATAATGGGAAAACCAATGGAATGGAGGGACCCAGGAGGTACCTGGCTGGCTCAATCGCTAGAGTGTGTGACTCTTGATCTCGGGTTGTGAGATTGAGCCCCACACTGAGCACGGAGGTTACTTAATAATAAAATCTTGGTGGGGGGGAAGAACGGAAGGACACTATACTTGTACTATTAGCGTTTATGAGACCCATGGCCACTGAGCCTTCCCCAGACTGTGTGACAGGTAGTGCACTGCTCACTCCCTGCTTCTGAACCTCCTTCCCCATCCCTTGTCAGACCTAGCTCGAACCTTTTGCCCCACTAGCCTCAACCCTAAATTCTCCAGTTTTCCTCATCTAAATGAGGCCCTCAACTCTACATCCTCAGCTGGAGTTCCAAGTCCCAACAATACAAATCATGTGACCGTGCTCCGTGCAGGGAGAGGGGGCAGTGGCATGTACATGTAAAGTGCAAGTACAAGTTGGTGTGCTTGCTATACTTAGACAACAAACAAAAACCCCCACGTCTGGAAAGGGAGCTTATTTCACGTTCAACTTACCGTCTCTTCTTAGCCACTGCCCCCACAAGTGCCAGGACCTTATAAATCTGAAAGCAGCTCTAAGGTCAAGGCTGAAACCACATAATGACATGCACGCTGAAGTGTTTGGGGATGGAGTGTATGGATGCTGGCGGTTTATGCTGAAATGCCTCCAAAAACGAGGACTAACGCACGGATGGATACGTGAAACAGCGAACACAGTGAGATGCTTCATCATAGAATCTGGGTGGTGCGCATATGAACATTTCCTATACAGCTTCAACTTTCCTGCCTATTTGAAAAACTGCATGATAAAAGGTTGGAAACCAATGATGCCATGCCACAGTGAGGTAGGAGGGACTCTTCTATTCAAGAACACGCTCCAATGATGTCTGGTATTAGAGGAACAGGGAGTCAAACAACGATCCTGGGGCAGTCCCGAGTAATAACATGGTAATGCTCTGTAGGGTTTCTAATTCATAAAATGCCCCTCATTCAATTAACGGTTTCTCTAGTGACCGGCTGCAAAGCCTTTAGCACTGAGTCAGAGCTGGTATGGAGGGTATCAGAAAACACAGTATTTCCAGTTTCCTGGGGGGAGGACAGCAGCGCCCCCTCACCTGCAGGGGATCTGTTCCACGACCCCCCATGGGTGCCTCAAGCTGTGCCTGAAGCCACGGACTGAAGCCTGATCCCGACATGGACTGTTTTTTCCTGTATACATACCGATGGTCAAGTTTCATTTGTAAATTAAGCACAGTAAGAGATGAATGACAAAAACTAATAATAAAATAGACCGATGAGAACGATACGCTGTCATAAAGGTTATGCGAACGTGGTCCCTCTCACAGTATCTTACCGTGGCACGCTCTTCCTCCCTGTGGTGCTGACGTGAAGGACGCCTCCGCGATGACACAAAGTGAGGCGAAGGACGGAGGCACCCTGATGTGGCATCGGGCTACTTCTGGTATTCTGACACCACGCCGGGAAGAGGATCACCTGCTTCCAGGCCATGGCCGACCGCAGGTGACAAAAACCCCAGAAAGTGGAACGCAGCTCAGAGACGGCAGCCCCAAGCACATCCCTAACTCCCTTTGGGCCTTCGATTGTCCCAGTGCCAAAAAGGGAACACCCAAGAGGGGACCAGTGGAGCTGGGCAAGTTCCTGTGTAAAATCCATAAGGACACAGCTGGGAACATGAAGGAAGGGCTAAAATAACGGAGCACACTGGGTTGTCCCCGGGTTCAAACCTGTCTCGTGAGCCCAATGCCAAGAGTGGAACTCACTTTCTCCATTCGTGAGCATATGAGCCACTTTCGTGAGCAGAAGGCACTATCGATTACGAATCCCCGACCACACAGACGCTGCCAACTGTGTACACAAACCCATCACAGAATCCACAGAAAAAGCGCCACTAGCAAGTGTCAAACTTTAGAAAAAAAAAAAAAAAGCGCCATGGGCTCTGGAAGAGAAACATTTGGTATATCTTATGTAAATGACTAATTCATAGCACTGAAGAATGTATAAAAATGGTCCTATCGTATACACACATGACATGGTTGAAGAGGAAGACCACGGATTTTCACCAAACTCCCCAACGACCGCTGCCTGACGTCTTAGGCGAGGAAGCGTTACAGAAACTGCTCACCTGCTACCCAGCTAAGCCTGTGGAAGACACGGGATGGGAAGGATGGAGCTCATCTGGTGGATGGCACAACACAGGGAGGCGGCTGTTCCACATAAATTTTTGAATATTTCATCCTTTTTAGTTAAATTGATCTGATGCCTAGAGCCATTTAAACAAAATGGAAATACTCACAATTATAGAAATAGTAAATTACAACTAGTATTAGCACGGTTCTCCATGCCGGGCTTTCACGTAAGGCTGACAGGATAAGCATGGTGGTGACAATGACAATGAGGAGGACAAAAAGTGCTACTCTTTCTCAAAAGCACTGTCAAGGGCTTCGGCCTTCAGGGTTTGAGGTCTGCGAAGCTCTGACCTCAGCTGGGCTTACTGCACTGACCAGGATAAAATGTACATGATTTAGCTGTGACCTTAATCTGAGAAGTTTCAAACCTAGGACTTAAGTGACTATCCAACATTCATCTCCCAAGTATGGATCTCTTTACAGGCGAGCATCTGTTGTTGGCTTCTCAAGTCTTTGTCCTATTAATAGACGAGTTGATGATGGAGAAAAGTCTTAAAACAACTTCCACATCCATGGAGTTTTACGACGTTAAAAAGTCTTAATAAAAACATTAAATATTCACAAGTTCCTACTCGACTTGAACCGAATTTGATGACAGATCTCATCCCGAATAGTTCACTGTGGAATAAGGATGCAACACACTTATGTCACCTCCCGCCTTGGCTTTCGCGCCATGCTTGTTAGTCATGGATGGGCTCCTTTGCTATGGTTTGAAAGAGAATTCATATATATGAATTTGCTCCTAGAGAAGATATAAGGACCTGCAAACAGGTAAATTCTCCACGAAAAGACTAACACAGTATGTACAAGCCTTATATAATGTAAAGCACTCTGATGTGATTATGGATAAATCATTAAACTTCCTAAAACCAGAGTATCCTTCGAAGTCTCAAATCATCGTATGGGAGATGATGTAAAATTTTAACAGTTTGAACCAACTTTAGTCCAAGATGCCTTGACACGAGCTACCTTGAAGGTCAGACATCCCAGGCCTTCATTTCACATCGAGTGGATACACTAGACTTAAATTGCAGTGTCCAAATCTGGCTTCTTCCATGGGAATCCTTGTCCAACCCAACCTTTATTATGGACTTCCATGCCTCAGTTCAATATGCTTAAAGTCTGAGATGTGGTTTAAACATGTACATGCCTATGAACTTATAATCCTGTAATGGATAAAGAAGATACGTTTTAAAAATAAAGAAATGTGTAACATCCAATCAGTCAATGTTCCTTCCCATTGATTTAACTTTTCTTACAAATGGTTCTCTTATAGAAAGTTCTTACGGACCGCTCCTTCACATTATTTATATAGTACTTGAATTCACTGAAAAGAAAATTATTTCTTGGGGCTATCAGTAATGTTGTGTGCATGTGCACATTTCTGTAGAAGACTTCTCAGTTTCTTTACAAGTGCTACACAAACTCTGATTGAAGACGGCCAGAGAGTCAAGACTCTGGAGATCCCACTTTTCAAGAAATCTGTGAGGACCCTTCCTCTAAGTGAGGCAGTTTCCATCCTCCAGGGAAAATGAATTCCTTCTCTATCAGAGGCTGGGAAAGCTAGGCCGCGTACAAGAGGTCAAAATTAAGTCCATTAAATCCCAGCATTGGACTTAGTCACCATAGAGACAGGGGAGATAAATAAACCAGTAACCTTAACAAATGGGCTGCACCTTTGCCAGACAGATCTCTGACTTACCATTATTTTTACTTAAGCATCTCTCAGTCCAAACATAACGGACGAGGAAGACTACAAAACCAAACAGAACTGGGCCCAAAAGCAATAGGAACGCTCATGCAGGCAAAGGGCAGGCAGAGTCAAGAGCTACCCGCCCCCCTTCCCAGTAATGTGCTCTCTGTTCTCCTTGAACAACGATTGCAACATGAAGCTCTAGAGGCAATGACATATGGGGAAAATATGCAGTGCTGAAGCCAGAGGAAACCATGTCAGAAAAGAAAAACAGACATGAAGTAACTGACCTAATTAAAGAAGAGTACACTTCCAGCAGGGAAACAAGTCGATCTGACACAGGGAACCCAGCTGGGTGGGGGGCGCTCTACAGAGGCTCGGGACAGCAGAGGGGACTCTGTCACTTAGCTCGAGGCCACCAGAAGAGGAACTGGGCATTGCCCTTGCATTGCGGCCCCACTGACGCTCTACTTATGGGCACCCGGAGCCTTCAGACAGCGAGATTTGCTCCCTGGCACTGCTACCCGGGAAGGGAAAGCTCGGAGACAAAGATTTACATTCGACCACGTGGGTCACCAAGATGCCTCTCTACCAACCACAGAAAACAGAAGAAAAATGGGGAAAGAGAAGGAAAAGGGAAGAAAACCGAGAGTGGAGGATGATGGAACAAAGCCGCAAGTAGGAACTCTATCCTCAGAACCCCAGGCCTCGGCTCTAGGCAGGAGTCCCCACCAGGTCTCGTAGTCTCATAGGTATTTATTTACTCAACACCAACGGCTTGTGACACCAGTGGAAGAGGTGAAAGCTGGGGAAGCTCGACCTCGAGGTGGGCCGTAGACCTGTGGTACAATGCACAAACCGCAGACGGTAACATGGAGAAAACCTCAAACGACGTGTTCCCTCTCGCTCTTGTCCACATGCACGTGGCTCTTTACCAGGCTGTCATCACAGCACACAGACAGATGTGCATGGCGCGTTTTAGGAAGGCCGTGTTGTACAATCCTTCCACACCGCTCTGCATGCCTCAAGATGATCATTTCAAGCCGATTTGTGGAGTTCCACCGCACAGATGTATCCTAATGGCTTAACCAAGACTCCTTCTAGAGTCCTTAAACCAATTCTCTAATGTTGGACATGTAAATCCTTTCTTTTTGTCCATGAGAATACCTGTGATAAATACCTTCATTCTCTTCTTAGAACAACTTGTTTCTTAGAACACATTTCCCAGCATAGGATCACGGGACCAAGGGTACCAAACTTTGGGACCTTGGCCACAAACCGCCAAATCATGTTCCAGAAGGCTTATTACCAGCTTCCAGCGCCACCAGCAGTAAGTGTTTCTCAGTTTCGAGGCAACCAACTGTATGAGCACTAGGTTTTCCTTTTGTTTCTGTTGACTTAATAGGTGAAAAATATATCTTTGGGATGTTTGAATATGCTTTACCTTTGCACACCGAAGAGGCTGAACATTTCTGCAGGCATTTATTTGCTCTGCGAGGTAACGGTGCATCTCTCATCCTTCTACTTAGCTGCAGAATTCACTCAGCTGGCGGCGAGGGAGCACCTACCATCGTACCTAGCCACAGAATTCACTCAGCTGGCGGTTAGGGAGCACATACCATTGTACCTACCGGCAGAATTCATTCAGCTGGCGGTTAGGGAGCATCTACCATGGTACCTAGCTGGAGAATTCACTCAGCCGATGGTTAGAGAGCACCTACTATCGTATCTGCCTGCAGAATTCACTCAAACAGCCGTTAGGGAGTACCTACCACTGTACCTAGCTGCAGAATTCATTCACCAGGCGGTTACAGAACACCTACCATCATACCTAGCAGCAGAATTCATTCAGCCAGCGGTTAGGGAGTATCTACCATCGTACCTAGCTGGAGAATTCACTCAGCCGGTGGTCAGGGAGCACCTACCACTGTACCTAGCCACAGAATTCACTCAGCCAGAAGTTAGAGAGCAACTACCACCGTACCTACCTGCAGAATTCACTCAGCTGGTGGTTAGGGAGCACCTACCATCGTACTTAGCCATAAAATTCACTCAGCCGGCAGTTAGGGAGCACCTACCTTCATACCTAGCTGCAGAATTCACTCAGCCGGCAGTTAGGGAGCATCTACCTTCAGGCTGCACTATCTCGGTGCATTCTGTGCATGATATGGAAATTAGCTATCTTACCAAATGCACCACGCTCTTCTCCTGGTGTGTTTTCCTTTCATGAGTTTTTCCTAGGTTTCCTGAGGTTTAATTAACAAGAAATATACACGCTGCAGGTAGAGAGCATGATGAGCTAATGTGGGCTTATGCTGCGAGCCGATTACCACTACCGAGTTAGTTAACATATCCGCCATCTCAGAGTTCCTGTTTCTTGTGTGGGTGCTTAAGAACACTGGAGATCTACTCTCAGAAAATTTTTATGTATTTGAGCCTGTTGATACTCTTCCTTTCTGAATACCACTCTCACTATATAGCTCACAAGGCTATATCATTTATCCAGGGACTCGATAACTGTCCTATTTTCTGTGGTCTTATTTATAAGTTTTCTAAGCGTCTCATAAATATATTCTCCTACAACTACAAAATTCACAGTTCCAATACCTACTTCACTGTTCTTGAGCTTTAACACGTGTAGCTATTTTACTGTAGGTATTTAATTTAAAGCATGTTTTAAAATAAAAATTTATCTTTTATATGGCTATGTTATATTAAAAAACTGACTTCTGGGGTGCCTGGTTGGCTCAGTTGGTTGGGTATACAGCTCTTCATTTCAGCTCAGGTCATGATCTCAGAGTTGTGAGACAGAGCCCCGGGTCAGGCTCCACACTCACCAGGGAGTCTGCTTGGGATTCTCGCTCTCCCTCTCCATCTGCCCCATCCCACCTCTCTCCCCGCTCCTCAGATAAATAAATAAATCTTTAAAAAATTAGCTGACTTTCTAAACTTACCCTACTGGTAGACTAAACTAGAAGAGAACTAGAAGGGAACTCAGGTTTACCTATGAAGAATCAACCACAAACAGCCTGTCCAAGATCTCCTTCTCTTTCTTGGGCCAAAGAAAAATATATGTAGAAATGTCACTATGTGAGGGGCGCCTGGGTGGCTCAGTTGGTTGGGCGTCTGCCTTCAGCTCAGGTCATGATCCCGGGGTCCTGGGATCAAGCCTCACATTGGGCTCCCTGCTCAGTGAACCTGTTTCTCCCTCTCCCTCTGTCTGCTGCTCCCCCTGCCGTGTGCATGCTCGCTCACTCTCTCTCTCTCTGTCAAATAAATAAATAAAATCTTAATAAAAAAAGAAAGAGAAGAAACATCACTGCATGAGCTTTTCCTTAGGATTTCTTTAGGGTTGAGTCCCCTTGCTGGTCAAAGGGACATGCGTCCTCGGACTAGCAGTGGTACAATCCAGTGTTTACTGGAACTGGGAAATCTCAGGCCCTTCTCCCAGACTTCCTGTGTTAGAATCCAAGTATGAAAGTTTGAAAAAAGCTGGGGGAAAGAGCACAGGAATCCCCCAAACTCTGTTGATGCTCAATCAGATACCATGAGGAGGTAGCTCTCTCCTCAAATGTTTACCCTCAACCCTTTTGGTGGAATCAATCTCCACACCCAATGTGGGGCTCGGACTCACAACCCCAGGATAAGAGTGGCACGTTCTACTGACTGAACCAGCCAGGCGCCCCACCCTCAACCCCTTCAATGCAGGCTCTTAAGTTAAAATGAGTACCACCCAACCTCATGTACCTGAAAATTAAAAGCTAGTACTCTGAGAGAAAGGATGGCTCTCCATCTGGAACCTCAACTTCATCTAAACAGGAGGCTGAAGACTCACATGCCTCTAAGAGCCAAGCAGCTCTTCAAAATGAGTAAAACACTCAGATAACAGCCACCAACGCCTGTCCCTGGTGTTGGGGAGGTTGAGAGAGTGGCAGAGGCTCTGGCCAACTTCGGAGCCCGCCTTCCACCTGAAGACACAGCAGCTACTCGGCTCCTCAGCCGGCTGTTGCCCAACAGGAATGCAGGCTCCATGTGGCCAGATCTTCTGATATTTCAAAAGAAGCTGGAAGTCTGGGTCTTTAAAACATGTGAAATCTCTCAATTTTTAAATGCTGGCAATTCACTTAAAATTTTAAAAAGAACACCTCTGTGTGCCAGATTCAGCCCACCAGTTTGAGACCTTGGCTCTAGACTGACGATTTCCAAATTCCTTAAGCTTGTGGAACCCATCTGTGCTGGTTTTCATGCTTACTTGCCAGGGCACCAAGAAGAGAGGTCACATCAATATAAATGGTACAAACCAAATCACTATGACTACTATATTTTAAATTTTTGTTTTGTGAATATTACTAACTGCCAAATCAATAATGAAAGTGACCATATGTCAGTGATACAAATATTTCCTAGATGTGAAATACATGTTTAATTCATTAACAACATTGTCACTACTACAGAAACAAATACATAGAATACCCAGCTCAAGGGCGCCTGGGTGGCTCAATCGTTAAGCGTCTGCCTTTGGCTCAGGTCATGATCCCAGGGTCCTGGGATGGAGCCCTGCACTGGGCTGTCTGCTTGGTGGGGAGCCTGCTTCTCCCTCTCCCACTCCCCCTGCTTGTATTCCCTCGCTTGATGTCTCTCTCTCTGTCAAATAAAAAAAAATCTTAAAAAAAAAATACCCAGCTCATGGGTGTGTTAAGAATTATGTCGGGTTCGGGGCACCTGGCCGGCTCAGTCAGAGGAATAGGAGACTGCTGATTTCGTGGGTGTGAGTTCGAGCCCGATGCTGGGTGTAGAAAGGACTTTAATGAACGAATGAATGAATGAATCAGTGAACAAACAAACGAGTAAATAAATACAAAGTTGAAAAGAAAGAAAAAAAGAGTTATGTTGGGTTAAAGTTTTTGTTCCAAGTAATTCCATAATTAAAAGGGGGCCAAATGACAAATACTGTATTAAACATAAGTTGGGATTATTATCTAAAAAACAAAATATCCTCATATGAAAACTGCAGAGTCCATTTTCCTAAACTGTTCAATTGTTTCGAGCAACCTTAAACAACAGAGTGTGAAATACACGATTTACTTTTGTCTCCATTTCAGGGCGTGTGGGTTCCAGGCAGGGCTGCACCCCCAGCATTAGGCTTGCGTACTTCATTATTTGCACGTGTCTCGTTCAAGGCGGCATAAATCACAGGCCCAGAGAGCACACCAGCAACAGGCACTTTGAACTGCGCCCCTGAACCCACCCGGGCCTACACAATACTGGGCCATTTAATTAAAAAGGAAAGCCAAGTGTCAGCTTCCCCATCTGTAGACAGGAAAAGCATCCAGGGATGGCCTGCACTTGGGGAGTACCAGACCAAAATGCAGTACTACTGTCCTTGGCCCGTGCCTACACTCCCGGCCTCGTACACAGTAGGGCTCAAGGAATGAGTCCATCAGGACGGGGCAAGATACAGCAGCGTGGGGGCCGCCGTGCTGCTTCCCGTCAAGCCTGTGGGTTCCCGCCGCGGGGAAACCGCATTCAACAGACTCCATCGAGCCACCTGCGGAACTCACTGCTCTAGAAGGAAACCCACGGATGCTAAGTGTTGGTGAAATTAAAGATGCCGCCGGGGTGGTTTAGTATCTCGAGACCACTCTGAGTATGTACTCAAAAGCCTCCAGTGAAAATGTTTCCTTCCCAGAATACACACTTTCCATGGAAGTGGCCCCAGGGCGGCAGCCTCTGCTCCTCAGACCGAGGGCACTGGGCTTCCAGCTGCCCTCACGGTCCTCAGAGGACACTGGGAGTCACGGTTCTGCTCCGGTGCTCTCCAGTGGGGGAGGGGGGAGACCTAAGATTTCATTTGAAGACAGGTTTCTATCGTTAGGAAAACAAAGTTTGAAAACCACCCTTCTAGGTAAAGGCTACAGATGGCAGCCACGGCAGGGCTGGGACCCTCGGGGGGCAGAATCGGGAGCTAGTGGCCAAGAAGCTGCAGATGCTTTGGTCCGTGGCCAGCTGGAGGCCCCCGGCCCCCGGGAAGGTGTTCCAGCTTCCATGTAGCTGAGGAAACTGACAAACCTCACATTCAACAGTCCTGAAAATCTGTCCTACTTGTTTTTTTTTATTCTTTAAGGTGTGAATATATAGATTTCAAAACGTGTGAAGAATTCTCCAGCAAGCGGGCGTCAGGGAAACAGCGAGGGCCAGCTTGCGAGCCTCTACCCTCACTGAAATCAACGGCCCACGCCCAATGTGAGAGTCCCGAGTGGTGTGGGGCTGGCACATGTCAGCTCCTCCCCGACAAACATGGGGGTGGGGGAAGGCTGGGGCCCGGAAAGCAGAAAGCCGGGGCCCCTGACGCTGGGCCTGGATGAGCCATCTCTGAGATGTGCAAAGGTGACTATGCCGCCTTTCCGGGAGAGCCCTGAGCCACCGAGTCGTCCCAGAGGACTGGGACGTTTTGGCCACAGGACTAAAGGAAGCCGACGGAGGATGTGTGCTAATGAGACGGTTGCCCAATCTGGCCCTTCACACCCGTGCAGCCGTGCTCTGAACTTCCGTTCCCATCCGCAAACAGCGCGCTGGCCCCTGCCGAGGTAACCCCTTGGAAGCCCCCTCGGGCACTCCCACCCCAGATCTTGCAAGGCCAGCAGCATACACCTTGGCTCCCTGCACCCAGGACAGCTGACCGAGTCAGCCCGACCCTCCCATGAGGTCGCCTGGGCACCAAGCCCCTCCCGCGATGCTGCCACTGCTCCATGGAGCTTTCCTGCTCCCTACTGTCCACGTTGGGACATGAGCACCTCTGGGTTCTCGGGCAGCTCTTCTAACAGTTCCATTGTGCCTGGCACAATCACTTTTCATGGCCCCAGATTAAAAGCAAATGAGATTTTTTTCCCCCTCGAAAAGTCATTCCCCAGAGAGCTAATATAATATTTAGGATAAGTAGGGATACTGGTTGGATCAATTAAAATGAATCCTCTTCAATCTACTATACAAATAAAGCTTTTTTTTTTTTAAACAGTGTTGACCCCAACATCACCTATTGGAAGACTGAAAATCAGTGTTTGCATTTGTGGCCATCGGTAAAACTTACCTTACACTGGACGTGCGGAGACTGGGATGTAGTCAGCAAGGGTGGGACACAGTGGATGACAACTTCCAATGTGCCTGAGTCAGGAAAAAAATGCGAAGCAAGATGCGAAGTTACCTTTTCAGAAAAGTTAAGAGAGTCTAAGAAAAAAATAAAACCCACACACCAAACCCCCCCCCAAAATACCCCAAAGTCTACTTCCTTCCAAATGGCTCACAGTAACACCTTCTACTTCGTATTTACAACCCTCAAAGTTAAACTGCCAAGATGTTCCGCATATTTCTCCACTGTCTGTTTATCGCATAACATTCGCACCAGAGGGCGGATCTGGCCCCCTCATTATCAGGCTGCATTAACTCAAACACTCAGCATTGTTAGCACAGTGAGCTCATGGCCTATTTCAGTTTTAAATTAACATTTGGCAATCACCCTGGTAATCAAAACAAATGACTCAGTCGTTTAGAATAGATTTATTAGTTGAGCCTTACCCCCCCCCCCCTTTTAACATCTTTAGAATATTTTGCCACAGGAGGGCTAGGATCCAGGCAGAATGTAGAGCACAAGTCACCAGAGGAATATTTAGAGGTGTTGCCATGGAGACGATCAACAAGGGCATTAGGATGCGGGCTGACAAGGGGGCTCATCCCTGCCTGGGGTGGAGGGCTTGCATCGCTAGCAGACAGGTGTGCCCTGTGCTCTTTCCGTCACCCAAGCAAAGACAGTTCCCTGACATGCTGCCCCCAAGCCCTTGACGTCTCCCCAGAGGCACCTCGATGCCCCCTCCCCCCAGTTCAGAAGGGCCGGCTGGGGCTAAGGAGAAAAGAGGTGCGTGAAATCCTGAAACCCAGCCCAAGAGCACCTTTAGAGCAACTGTGAAAGGGACATGAGCAAATGAGACCTGAGGAAAAGATGGCTCCCCGAAAGGAGGGCCCCCTCCTCTCCATGCCTGAACAGGTCTGATGGACACACAGGACACTCTCAAAAGGGATCTATGGAGCCATGTCCGGTGGTGCAGTGCACTAAGCCTCGGACTCTTGGTTTCGGCTTGGGTAGTGCGATCAAGATCGGGGGGCCTGACACGGGGGACTCTCTCCCCCTCTGCTCCTCCCCCTGCCCTACCGCTCTAAAATAAATAAGTTTTTTTTTTTCCTAAAGAAGTATTTATGGAGGGGCGCCTGGGTGGCTCAGTCCTTAAGCATCTGTCTTCGGCTCAGGTCATGATCCCAGGGTCCTGGGATCAAGGCCTGCATCAGGCTCCCTGCTCAGTGGGAAGCCTGCTTCTCCCTCTCCCACTCCCCCTGCTTGTGTTCCCTCTCTCGCTGTCTTTCTCTGTCAAATAAATAAATAAAATCCTTTAAAAAAAAAGTATCTACGGAACAAGGCAGGGCAAACATAGACCGTGGATTATAACCAGGCTTGTGAATGCTCACCTCCCGCCCCCAACCAATGTTTCCTTGGGCTGCTCACCAAACAAGCAGGGGTTAGAGAGTTTTAAAAGGGTTCGCATACTGGAAAAGAAGTAGCTGGCCCAGTTAGTTCAACAGGCCGACGGGTTCATCTGTGTAGAGATCTTAAAGACAACTGTCATGCTGAAGACTACTCCTCCCAACTCAAGACGGACAAGGATGCTGACCACAGGGACAGGTTCTTGTCTGCCAGATCAAAAGCCCAGAGGAAGGCCATCTGCACCAGCGACCAGAACCAGTTGCTAGCTTTCAAAAGCAAATGTCTGAAAGTGACTGACTCCAAAGAAATCCCTTCTAGTCCTCTCCCCACGTCTGTTTACCTGGAGCTACATACGAATACACATTACTTGTTCCATGTTGTGTCTCCTTGGTCCTACAGAACCTGCAGGGTCTCTGTCTCGGAGGCTGGGCCGGAAACCCCACCTTTCTTTCCTGACGGTACTCAGCAGGGCACATAAACATATACAAAAAAGGCTTCAGCCAGTCTCCTTTCCCACTACCCACAACCCATTCACACGGAACTCACAGATTCTAGAAGGTGCCACACCCTTTCAAGCAACTGGGGTGCGAATGCAGCATGGCACAGCTGCTCACACGGGGGTGCCGGAGTCAGACTGCCTGGGCCCAAACACCGGCCCGGCCTCACAGCCGCTGTATACACCTCGCTGAGCCTCACAATGGGGAGCCACCTCACAGAGTGGCTGTCTGCCAGGAGGGCAGCTCATGGGAAGCCCCTGCCAGTGCCTCACCGAATAGGAGAGGGGCCCAGATCACCCCCAGGATAGCAGGTGCACAGTAAAAATGTTATCAAACTCGGATAACGATTTCCTGCGCTGCCACAAGCACTTGGCGCCACCTACGCCCCTGCTCAGATTCAGCCCAACGTAAACTTCAAACCCAAACCCATCACACGCGAGCGTTAATAACCTATTTCATCGTACTCCCCCTTGGGGAATGGATTTCGCCTGGACATGGGATTCCGTACACACGGGGCTCCACCTGAGAGAACGGGTTCTGGGCGTAAAGAACTGGAAGAGCGTCCTCCCTACAGCGCCCACCCTGCCAGCACCTTCCCTACCTCTTCGGTCTGCTCCCCACCTCTACAGGTTCAGGCTTGGAGAGGCTGGGTGCGGGGTTGGGGGGGGGACAGCAAAAGACCGGTGTAGCAGCCACACCGCGACCCGGGTTCTCCTTCCCACGGGGAGTCCTTGCCTGCCATGCTCCCACACACCCTCCAGAGGGCAGGAGAGAGAAAGGCCCAAAGGCTGGGCGGGCGGAGCTCTCACACTGGGGCCCACCTTGGGACCGCCCCCCCCACCCCCGCCGCCGCAGCTCATGCTTTCCCCGTCAAGTGCTGGACCACCAAGGACAGTAACAACAGGCAGGGAGCTAATAACGACCGGCCTCTGCGGCTCCCCTTCACTTCTCTGCGCTGCCGTGGCCCCGCAGAACACCCAGCCGGGCTGGGGAGGATGAGACGCTCACGGCAGGCGGGAGCCGTGTGCCCTTCCCGATGGGCGGCGTGTAACCGCGCCTCTGGACACACACGGCACGGACTGTACTGACGACTGTGCACAAGCCAAAGAGTAAAAACCCGATGGCAGCCAAACACACTGGGTAAGACGCTGATGACAGCGAAGTCAAACCCGAACAATCTAGGGTCAGTCATGCTTTCAAAAAACCCACGTTCGTCTCATCCCACCCTGACAGCATTAATAAGTGCTCATTTCACCATTCACAGGATTCCAGAAGGGGCCAGCAGGTTTATTCGGGTGACATTTAACATACGTAACCATTCTCCTGTGGGTTTAACAGTCTGTCACGGTCACAGACAGGGGTGACCCTGTCACTACCGGCAGCCAAGCTTCAGCGGTCCCCAAATCACCCATCGGTGGGGTGAATTACGTGGAAAAAATAAAATCCAGAGCCAGCAGCTGTTGGAATGAACCGAAAAGACCAGTTGAATCAATCACAACAGATGAGCTCCACAGATTCATTGTCTCCTCTAAATTCTCTGAAATGTGATTGTCATGGTAACCGCTCCTCAATCGCGCTCTTCAGACTATTCTCTCTTAGCTCCGACACCGGAAGAAGACCGGTGAAGCCCAAACATCTTCATCAGGTCCACTGGGCCTGGCAACGGGCGGCTCAGATGGCTCGCTTTTCCTACTTCTTTTAAAAAAGAGTTTATTTATTTATTTGACAGACAGGGATCACAAGTAGGCAGAAAGGCAGGCAGGGAGAGAGGAAGGGAAGCAGGCTCCTTGCTGAGCAGAGAGCCCGATGCAGGGCTCGATCCCAGGACCCTGAGATCATGACCTGAGCCGAAGACAGTGGCTTAACCCACTGAGTCACCCAGGCGCCCCCACTTTTCCTACTTTTTTCCGGGTGCTCACACTACAGCGGTCAGAGACACTGGCCTATGTACCGTTCAGAACACACTTTCAATGCAGCTTCAAAAAGGCAATAAATACAAATGAGTCAGTCACGGGCTGGTTTATCAGGAGAACTGATAAGCTGGCTCTCATTCAGCAAAATAATTTATTGGCAAAAATTAACACAGAAGAAAGATGCCTCGTTTGCAGTAATTTCAACATAATCAAGATCTGGAACATCAGCCAATCTCTAACAATATATTAACATAATAAACAAAAACTGAAAGGATGTTACGTTACAGAAATGCAGTAAAATCTAATTTTGTGTCTTTATATCAGAATTTAGTATAGAGTGTATCACAAAACACACTCTGGAAGATCATTTATTTATTCTACATAAGTTTCTAATCCTCGTTATATATAACAGAATCATAATATTCTTCACAATTTTTTCTTTGTTTTACTTAAATTTTTTTATTTTTTTAAACTATTCTAGCTGGGTTTTTTAAAAATAATTTTATTTTTTATAAACATATAAAGTATTTTTATCCCCAGGGGTACATGTCTGTGAATCGCCGGGTTTACACACTTCACGGCACTAACCATTCTAGCTGGGTTTTTTGAGACAGAGAGCAAATGGTGGTAGGGGGCAGAGGGAGAGAGAGAATCCTAAGCAGGCTCCATGCCTCAGGGCTCGATCCCACGACCCTGAGATCACGAAAGGAGCCGAAATCGAGTCAGATGCTTAATGGACTGAGACACCCAGCCATCCCACTTTATTTATTTTTTAAGAATTTTATTTATTTCTTTGACAGATGGAGATCACAAGTAGGGGCAGAGAGGCAGGCAGGGAGAGGGGGAAGCAGGCTCCCTGCTAAGCAGACAGCCTGATGCGGGGCTCGATCTCAAGACCCCAGGATCAATCTCAAGAACCCGGGATCATGATTTGAGCCAAATGCAGAGGCTTTAATCCATTGAGCCACCCAGGTGCCCTCCACTTTATTTTTATTAATGCAGAGGCTTTAATCCATTGAGCCACCCAGGTGTCCTCCACTTTATTTTTATTAATTTATTTTTATTTTTTGAGTCTAGTTGACACACAATATTATGTTAGTTTCAGGTGTGTAGCATTATTCTCCACAATTTGGAAAGAGAAAGGTTTGATCCTTACTCAGTTTCAGAAAAGACAGGCTGTATTTTTTAAAGATATCCACTAGATATACTACACATTTAAAGTTGCGATCACTCTAGATTTTTCCCCAGATTTTTACAGTTCCTTTGGAAAATTAAAAAGTACACACCTTTACCAAAGTTGGAGTGATGAGCCATTTTTTAAACCCTGCACTGAAAGACATGTAACACTTCTAAAATATTGAATTTGCTTTTATAGGTTGCCAAACAAGGTAAGAAAAGGTGCCTTGCCTTCCAGATATAGCATGACCTATAAACTAACAAAAGGGGGAAAGGTAAGCGGTGCCCCCACCATGACCCAAATAAACACTAAGAAGCTCTTTCCATGGGCCATTTCTGGATGCAAATTTAAAGAATTTTTTGGTTATAAAGGAGGAGATATTAAATACAAATATATTTGTTTATTTTTTGACTGGGGTACTAAAAACATTAAGAATACTTTTGCAACAAAAACAAAAAATAGGGACACCTGGGTGGCTCAGTGGGTTAAGCCTCTGCCTTCGGCTCAGTTCATGATCCCAGGGTGCTGGGATCGAGTCCCACATCAGGCTCCCTGCTAAGCAGAGCTTCTCCCTCTGCCTCTGCCTCTCCCCCTGCTTGTGCTCTCTCAAATAAATAAACACACAAATAAATAAATAAATAAAATCTTAAAAACAACACACACAAAAAATAAACAAGTGGGACTACATCATACTAAAATGCTTGAGCACAGCAGAGGAAACCGTCAACAAAACGAAAAGGCAACCTACTGAATGGGAGAAGATAGGTGCAAATCAGATATCCAATGGGGGCGCATATCCTTTACAGAAAGCACTCCCACAGCTTCAGGGCCAAAACCACACAATCCAATTAAAAGATGGGCAGAAGATCTCAACAGACATTTTCCCAAAGAAGACATCCAGATGGCCAACAGGTACAAGAAAAGATGTTCAACCCCATTCAGCATCAGGGAAACGCAAATGCAAAAGAACAGAGGGCTTCCACATCACAGCTGGCAGAACGGCCATTAGGAAGAAGGCAAGAAACAACAAGCATTGGTGGGGATGTGGAGAAAGGGTCTCCCTTGTGTGCTGTGGGTGGGAATGGAAATTGATGTGGCTGCTGTGGAAAATACTACGGAGATTCCTCAAAAAAATAAAAAAGGAGGAGCGCCTGGGTGGCTCAATGGGTTAAAGCCTCTGCCTTCGGCTCATGTCATGATCCTGGGATCGAGCCCCACGAGAGCCTGCTTCCCTTCCTCTCTCTGCCTGCCTCTCTGCCTACTTGTGATCTCTGTCAAATAAATAAATAAAATCTTTGAAGGAAAAAAAATAAATAAAAAAGGAACTATCATCTGGCAATTCCACTTCTGGGTATTTAGCCAAAGAAAATGCAAACACAAACTTGAAAAGGTATCTGCAGCCCCACATTCATTGCAGCATCATCTATGACAACCAAGACATGGGATAAGGAAAATGTAGTAAGATGCATAGAGGAATATTACTCAACCGTTAAAAAGAATGGAATCCTGCCACTTGCAATGACAGGGAATGGAGCTTGAGGGCATTGTGCAGAGGGAAGTCAGAGAAAGACAAATACCAAATGATCTCCCACATTATATGTGGAATCTTTAAAAAAAAAAAAAGCTTATAGAGAACTGACAGGTGGTTGCCAGAGGCAGGGGGTTGGGGGTGGGAGAAATGGGTGAAAGGTTAAGAAATAAAACAACAAAGACCAGAGCTATTTTTCCACATAGATCATTGCACAATTGCCAGTAAATGAACCTGATGAAAATAAAGTAGAAAATGAAAAAATGTAATGAGCTTCAAGAATACGTAAAGAATAGGGCCGCCTGGGTGGCTCAGTAGGTTAAGCATCTACCTTCAGCTCAGGTCATGATCCTGGGGTCCTGGGACTGAGCCCCATGTCGGGCTCCCTGATCAGCGGGAAGCCTGCTTCTCCCTCTCCCTCTGCCTCTGTTGCTCTCCCTGCTTGTGCTCACTCTCTCCTCAAGTAAGTAAAATCTTTTAAAAAAGGGGAATACTTAAGAATAAAAAAGCCATCTATAACAGAAGAGGGGACACTAAAATTATCAGGCATTGGGAACAAATGTGAATAATGCAAAACAACCAAAGCAAAACAAATCAAAAAGCGAAATCCAGCAAGAAAAATGGAGTGGCAAATATTTGCTAAAGTCAAAAGGTAAAACTTTAACATTCTTGTCCTTTGCCCTAATGTTCAATAGTATTTTTGTTTTGTTTTAAAAATATGAAGATTGATGTCCCTTCAATGACTATTACAACAGCTCCCAGATAAAACAAATGATAAAATAAAAATTCACTTAATTGACTGAGAGGCTCGAATTACTCATTGCCAAGTTTATGACTTTCCCACAACTCCAAGCATTCTTTCGTTAAGAAATAGGATTGCTTCCCCTGCCATGATGACTGTGGGTAGTTTTCTGGGGGACTACAGTTCTGTATTTTTACATAACTCACTGGGGAATACCAGCTCCTCAAATCAAAGCAACGAGGGACAAATGATGAACACAGATCCACAGAATGTGACAGTTCTGATAGAAGCATCTGGAGAGCACCAGCTGTCTCAGAAGTTCGAGAGGAAGTACTGGGCAAAGACATTCTAATACTGCCCTCACTCCCACAAACCATCACCCAGTCATGTCTATTCAATCTGCAAAAGAGCCTCCAGACCTTCTCTTCCTTATCATCTCAATTCCACGACCCTAATTTGGCCCACCATCACTTCACACCTAGACCAACTTCATCAGACATGCCCCTTCTTCATAGAGCTGCCAGAGTAATTTTTCAAATGTACCACCGGGAATGCATCCCTCCCTTTCCCCTCAACCTTCCTCCATCGTAATCTAAAGATCAAATTTCCAGCATGATATTCAAGGCCTTCCCATCAGACCCATTTCACCTTCCCCCATTCTCAACTCTAGACTTCTAGCCAAAAGTTTCGTCACTGCTGGAGAAGAGCAGATGCTTTGGCTCATGGGACCCTCCCCTTAAACAAGAGATTCTCAAATTCTGGCTGCCCCAAATTCCCTCAGATGAATCTAATGTGTAACCAAATCTGAGAACGACTACCCGGAATGCCTACAGCCTGTAGCTGTGAAAGTTTAGTGGGCATCAGAGTCTCCTGAGGGAGTGGGAGTTATTCACACACAAAGTGTTGGGCCCCATTCCCAGTGTTCCTGGTTCATTTGGTCTGGGGTGGGCCAATGAATCTGCATTTCTAACAAGCTCCCCAGTGACGCTGCTGGTCCAAGGACCCCACTTGGAAGAACAGTGGTCAGTGGCTAAAATTAGTACAGTGATACATATAGATATGTTCTGTAGACACACAACAGTAACTATTGTAGGTACACCTCATTTGGCAAAAGAGAATGTACCATCTTCTGGAACCTCTTCCATGGTTGGCAAACTTGGGCTAAGAGTCCAGACTTCCGGCTCTCTCCTCCTCCCCCTCAGTTCCATACTCTCCCCTATACCCTTCCCGTGTCTCTAACATCTTCTGCAATCAGAATGGAAGTTTTTTTGCTTGAAGAGATCACTTTTGTTTTTAATAACTCCCCACAGCACCTAGGAAACTTAGCTAAGTGCCTTGCACATAGAGTAAGTGCACAACAAACATTTGCTGATTTCATTTTATGATGTTCTCTGGCTCCTACTTTAGAAAGCTGGGTCTGGCACCTCATGAACTGTTTCCTCACGTGTGGGCAACCGGGGAGCCCTGCTCCCACCAATTAGCCACAGAGTAAATCCTTCACATCGGCGTGCACTCTACTGGAATCCACTATAGGGACATGAATAAGCACACAAAGAAGAATGACAGGGGCTTATAAGGGGACACGATTCAACTTCTGAGCTGCGTCTCAGAAAACATTTACAAAGTACCCCTGGGTTCCATCTTCTCACAGCCCAGTGCTGCAATACAAATCCCGTCATCAGGGTAGAGCACTGCTCTAGTAGTGCAAATGCTTAGGCCAGTAGTTCCCCAGCTCTTTTGTGATGAGGTCCTCCCTGTTCCTTAACAGAAAATCCACAAGTAACTGAATTACGGGTAAAGAGGAGACAGACAGGAAGGAGGAGATGTGGGGCCAAAGGGCTGGGGAGGCACTCAGGCAAGCAACAAAGGACCCAGAGGAGCAAGACTATTGGAGGCGTCATGACTCGCCACGCCCGTCTCTACCTCTACTGCAGATATATCACGATGCGGTCAGATGTTTAACTGACCACACTGATGACGGCCAGAAATTCCTGTACCATCAAGTCGGCTGCAGAACATGGTATCCATGACCAGGGTGGCCATGAGGAACGCGCTGGCTCTGCCTCCCTCTGGTCACCACTGGCAGAGAGGAACCTGTGATCTAGGCAATGGAACTGGAACCCCCTGGCCTCCACATGGACTGTGAATCAGGGGAGAGCTCTTTTCTGTGCCTAACAGAGGGGACGGCACAAGCAGAGTGGGTCAGCGCAACCACATGGTGGCATCAAGAAGAAAATACAAAGAGGTTTATCTAGTAACAGGGGTAATGATGAGTATACACACAAAAAATTACTTCTGACATATAAAACATGTTTTAAAGAGATGAGCTCTATAACCAACTCTCACCTTTATTCGCATTTTTTCAGGCAACTCTGGAGTTTTTCACTCTGGGTCTAACGACAGACCCAACGGGATGGACACAATCTGTGATCAACCACATCCCCGAGGCATCCATTCCTTGGGTGATCACCTTCATTTATGCTCTAATCCTGGATGTTTCAACAATCGTTTCTCTTCTAGTCTCCCTTAGTCTCAACACCCTTCTCAGAACCCATCCCCTGACCTCTGCTTACTACCACCTGTCATAAAACGCCCTGTGGTTTTGTTTTTAAGTACACTCTATCCCCAACATGGGGTACAAACTCATGACCCCGAGAGTAAGAGTCGCACGTTCCACCCACTGAGCTGGCCAGGTGCCCCTAGAATGTTCTGTTTCTACAGCCAACTCAAGAAAGCAACACATACTTGCAGTTGGCTCGTAATAATCACCCGGTTCCAATATATAGAAACCAATTACAATAAGACCTTAAAAACCTCAATCTTCTAGGGGCGCCTGGGTGGCTCAGTGGGTTAAGCCTCTGCCTTCGGCTCAGGTCAAGATCTCAGGGTCCTGGGATCGAGTCCCACGTCGGGCTCTCTGCTCAACAGGGAGCCTGCTTCCTCCTCTCTCTCTGCCTGCTTCTCTGCCTACTTGTGATGTGATCTCTGTCTGTCAAATAAATAAAAATAAAATCTTTAAAAAAAAAAAAAACAAACCTCAATCTTCTCACCGGGGTTTCCTGGACAGCTGGCTGCAGTGAGTAACAGCATGGGGGTTCTGGTGCTAAGTCTCTACCCTATCTCACGCCATGTGAGCGCCTCTGGGCCAAAGTCGCCAGACTGACCTGGATATTGGCTCAGAGTTGGCGTGAGCTCACCAACTATCACCGCTGCTCGTGACACCGTAAATACAAGGGTCAAAAAAGGGAACATGGAGTTGTAGGGCAGGGAATTTTTTAAGTCTGGGGCCCTACTCCACCACAAAGATGGCATGATGTCCCGCAATGGTGACAAACCAAGTATGACCCAACCCAATGCTCCCACAGACCTCTCCAGAAACCGCTGTGCAACCAGCCAGCTGGAACTGGCCCGCTCCCTCGGAAGCTCCCCCTTCCACTTGGCGGGGAGAGGGGGCCCAGGATACCAGTTACCGCCCCCCAGAAGCACGTCTCTTACGTTACTAGCGTTGAAACACACATACGGCCCTTCTATCTGCAAGTTCACAGTAAAAAAGTGCCTGATATAGTCTTGGTATTTCTGAATCCTAAAGGGTTTTTAAATAGATTCGGGGAGCAGTTTTAGGTTTGCAGAGAAACTGAGCAGAAAGTACGGTTTCCGTTTACCTTAGCACCTCCCTCCTGGTTTCCTTGGTTAATACCCTATGTTCCCGTAGCACGTCTGTCACAACTGATGAGCCGGGGGTATCGCACGTTATTACTCCTTCACGTCCATAGTGTACATAGGTGCCGTGCGTTCTACGGATTTTGACAAATGTTGAAGGTTTTCTCCCCTTTACAGTACATGCGGAGGCGCAATGAATCACCTACCTTACCTCGAGACGACTGTAACTGCTTTAGCTTTGTCAAAGGAAGTTTCCTAGGATTATAACATAAATCATTTGCTTCTTTTGAATGATTCCTGGTTTCAAAGCCCGTCCCCCCCCCACCCCCGCCGCCCCATAGCCCACAAACACATTCGACTCTGATTATCTGGAAGCCAACCGTTCACCACTCTCAAACCTCCAGCGTGGCCCCGAACTTGAAAGGAGTCTGGAGACATGACAGGACCATGGAACAAAAAGAAAGAAAAACAGCCCCTGAAATGATAGCTGACATGTTGGAATTAGTCAGTCTGTTGATAACTCGGGCTGGAGAGGTTTACAAAAACAGCTTTGCTAGCAGAAAGCGGGGCGGTGGGAGAGCAGTAGCAGCAGGGGACAGAAAAGCCGAGGAAGAAGAAACCGGGGAGAGGAAGACGGGGCGGGGCAGACGCAGTGGCACGCAGGAGCGACAGATGGACACTAGCCGGACAGCGTGATGGCAGTGAAACAGAGCGCCAGCTAGATGCACACAACAGTGACACGGACAGTTTTCCAAGGAGCAAGGGAGGAAGGGACAAAGTGCGTCTCGGCACTCTGGCCCCGCAACTGCCTAATTCTTCTTCCATCTCAATCTGTCAATGGGAAGGCAACGTTGAACGTATCAAAAGCTTACTTTTCACGTGAGCGTGCAAAGATGGCACTCCTTCCACCCACAGAAAATGCCGTCCGAAACCTTTTGGAAGGCTCAAGGGATAAGGTTTCTTTATCGATTATGTCTATCGATTATGTACAGACACTAGCTAGAGGTATAAATATATAGACAGGCAAAATATTTACTAGTGTGAAGCAAAATTCAAAATTCAAATTATTTCACCTGTCCTGCTCTTAGGGGATGGGGCAGAGCGCACGGTAACTACTTCAGCATCATCTCGCTCTGGGCTGGAGTCTAAGCTTACTAAGTGGCTCTCACACAAAAGCAGATCAGCGGTTGCCTGGAGATGGGGGCAGAGGGTAGAATGTAAGGGCCGAAAGGAGCACAAGGAAAGTTTTGGGGGAGTGATAAAAATATCCTAGCTCCTGCTGGTGGCACTGGCTTCATGGGCGCACACGTCTGCCCAAGCTCAACAAAGCGCACGCCTTAAGTGGATGCACTTGATAGTCCATAAATGATAAAAAATGAAGTGGATTTTAAATCATCTCGATCATTCTACAGCGTACATATGCACCACATAATGACGTGGTACCCTTTAAACTTGCGCAATTTGATTATTCCTTAATAAAGTAGGGAAAACATTTGATATTAAAAAAAGGGCTCTAGGGGCGCCTGGGTGGCTCAGTGGGTTAAAGCCTCTGCCTTCGGCTCGGGTCATGATCCCAGGGTCTCTGCTCGGCAGGGAGCCTGCTTCCTCCTCTCTCTCTGCCTGCTTCTCTGCCTACTTGTGATCTGTCAAATAAATAAAAATCTTAAAAAGGGGGGGCTCTAATAAGGGCAGACAGCTTTAGCTGTAGAAGCAAGTATAAACATTCACCTCATATTAGATACACGGCTGCCTGGTTTCTCTCCATTGCGTGGTTCGCTGTGCTTACCACATTGCAAAATTCCTTCCCACGTCCTTCCTTAAAAGATGCAGGGCTTTTTTGTAGCCTAGAAGGGAAGCGCCTAGGATTTAAATATTTGAACTGATCCTGGAATCTGGAGATGCAGAATCGTTGACAAGGAACTTCGTGTCCCTTTAGCTTCCAGAAGCTACCTGGCTGAGGAACTGATCATTTTAGGAATTAAGACTACAGTTATTTATAGGCTGTTTCTTAGAAGCTGCTGAAAAACATAAAATTGTGTTAATTCAAATCTCTAAATTTACTACCATGGCTTACAGATGCAGAAATGTTTGGACTTTATGGCTCCTATGTGTGTGCTTGTGTATACTTTGTGGTCTCTAAGAGACCTGTGGGGGAGGGGGGGGACACCTGTTACTTCCCTTCACCTGGCCACATATAGTGCACATGATGGATTAAGCCTGGGCAGATGCTAGCCATCAGCTTTGCAAACAAGAATGATGTGCAAAACCAAGCTTTGATGTCTTCCTAGTAAATCATCCATTTCCAATGTGACACGAGTCAAGCTGTCTTATCCACACCCTAAAACTGAAAGTAACAAGTCTTAATCAAATATAGAAATTTAGTTTTGTCCCAGCCTCATCAAAAGCACCTTGCAGATAAAACCTCTGTACTCCCAGCTAGCATTTTCTTAGTATTGAGAAGTAAATGTAAACCCTTGTGGCTATTACAAATTTTTGTGATTACAGTGCATATGGTGAACGTTTCCTGGCTTGGAATATATGTAAGACCCAGAGAGTTTATGTGGGTAAAGAAAATATGAATTCGGGCACCTGGGTGGCTCAGTGGGTTAAAGCCTCTACCTTTGGCTCAGGTCATGATCCCGGGGTCCTGGGATCGAGTCCCACATCGGGCCCGCCTCTCTGCCTACTTGCTATCTCTTTCTGTCAAATACAAAAATAAAATCTTAAAAAAAAAAAGAAAATATGAATTCTACAAGCACTGAAGTGCTGACAGCAGACTTATTTTGATTGTTCTTTTTCTGGGTTTCGCCGCATTTAAAAACCACTACACATGTATCTGCTGTGCATTCTGTATCTATGGCTGTTCAAAAATGAAGCCCAAGCAGATCTCGCTGGTTTAAATACAGAGGAAAACCCATTTTCCGAAGAGAGACCCAATGTACTCCAGGACGCCGGGAAGCACCGTTTGTGCCCCTACAGCTCGCACAGTCATTAGCAGGCGGTAATGAGGAGCAAGAGCAAAACCTACTTAAGAACACACCCCTAGGCAAGGGTACAATTTTCTCATTTGTTCAAATGGTAAGCCCTTGGCAATGAGTGTCCAATCCATATTCATTATCTCATGGAGCTGCTGCTTTGCTGGGGCCGGGGCCTTAGACAAGTGAGGAGGTCGTGTTTGCGGGTTTCCGTGTCTACGCAGCCGGCGTGATCTCTATGCGGAGTGTGTGCTTAATTCTCGTCCACCGGGGAGGTTTCTCTACCAAGTCACATCGGCTTTCTTTATCCCACGCCTGCTCTGGAGAGCGGTTTCCCTGTCCGGCCCGGGTTGGGATGACCCTAACACTGTCAGGTGGGGTCAGCGGAAGACACGGCTGTAGACGAGCGGAACGATGTGGCTATACCCAGAGCCCAGAAAAAGGCAAGTGGGGAGAGTCTGCTGGGCTGAAAAGAGAGTGACCCCAAGAGTGAGAGAGACACACAGACAAAGGAGATGCAGAGAGAGGGAGCTACAGGAAGAAAGGGAGCAGGGTAGGCGAGGAAAGGGAGGGAATCTTGTGGATGGTTTTCACAGGACCACACTACAACTCCTCTGTGGGTCTGTGTTAATGAAGCCACACGGCCAGCATTTGCAATGATTTTAACTTCCTACCTAAGTCAAAGCAGATGCTATCTTTATTTTTTAAAAAGATTTTGATTTATTTGACAGAGAGAGACGGAACACAAGCAGGGAGGAGTGGGAGAGGGAAAAGCAGGTTTCGTGCCAAGCAGGGAGCCCGATGCGGGGCTCGATCCCAGGACCCTGGGATCATGACCTGAGTGGAAGGCAGACGCTTAATGACTGAGCCACCCAGGCACCCCAGATGCAATCTTTAAAATTTCCTTCCCACATTTTTAACAGACATCCCATTTTACAAAGGAAAAGAATACATTCATGCAACAATAGCCCCATGGTCTTCCAGACTATCACGTAGAAAGACTCTCATAAAGTCAATTTTCACTTCTGCGACTATAGGCAGCTTTGACATGCCTTGGTACTTGGTACTTGCTCCATAGGCTGGGGGAAATTAAATGGAGAGCTAGATGCAAGAAAGAGGTTCCCCACCACTATTGCTCAATTTCAATAAAGCAAACAAGAGGACAAATTCCTGTAAGGCTTCCAGCTGATTTTTTTTGGTAAGTTTTTTTAAAGTCATCTCCATGCCTAGTGTGGGGCTCAAACTCACAACCCTGAGATCAAGCGTGGTAGGCTCTATGGACTGAGTTAGCCAGGCGCCCCTACTGCCAACTGTTTTGATCATTTTCTGAAGTTGGGAAATACTTGGCCTTTTTGGTATCCTTTTGTATAGTTAACATACTTCCACCATAAAAGTCTTCTTTTGAGGGACAGGCCAACAAAGTTTGTGACTGTAAAGAGTTTTTATTTAGGAAATAAAAACTTACCTCTGTACGTAGGACCTAAAACTTCAAACCGGAACTCCAACATTAACACGCTATATGTTTATATCTGGAAGCAGATGCTCCACACCTCTTTGAGCCTCAGTTTACTTATCCATAAAATGAGGGGGAGTGGGTCTTGACAACCCTTTCTGGTGTGGGAATGCCATGACTCAAGTTGGAGGAGGAGAAATTTAAAGGAGCTTACATGATCGTTCTCTAACTCCCCGGCACTGCTCCCATCTCACTCCTATGACCATTACTTCTCTCTAGAGACGTAATAGTAACACAATATCTTTTAGTAAAGTTAAAAAAAAAATAACTTAGGCTACGTTTGTAAGTTGGAGACTTTGCAGTTGGACTCCCTCGAGTGCACCATTAAAAAAAACCACTACATTTTAAAAACAATACAAAACACTGTCACTAATTTCTGGGCGGTGGGTTATAACCGATTTTTCTACTCTTCTTTAGGGTTTTCTGTATTTTCTGAACTTCCCTACAATGAAAAAGTACCAGTACTGTCATTAAAAAGTTGGATTTTTGAAAGGGATTAGTGCATTCTTGCAAGTTTTATCAGATCTCCCAAGTCTACTCTAAAATCACGAAGGGGGGTTACAAAATCCCTATCACAATGCGTGCCCATGCTCAGTGGCTGATTGCTGCAGCCTGAGTCATGACATTATTATTATAATCAGAACCTATGGTTCCCAGACCTCTGTGGAAATCAAAACATGCATTTTATCTAAATAACATTTCTTTTCCCCCCCAGCATCCTGGCCCTTGAGAATCACGGTTAAAATTCCTTTCCAATTTAAAGTAAATGAAATGAAACATGAAGTCCTCCTTCTACACACACACACACACACACACAAAACCCCAAAAGAACTGCTTGCCAGACAAAATATGATTGCTATTGGGCTGATTTTCCCTCTTGTTATGCTCGAAAACACAACACATCAAAAGTTAAAATAAATATTTATCTGTTAAAACAAAACACAGCCCCCATATGGGAAACACAAGTATGAGTTTGATGACGTTTATTATAAAAACAACTTCCACAGCAAAAACAAATGTTTAAATTGTTTAAAAAGATGACAAAACCAGATGATGTCATTACTAAGTTCTACACGACAGTCCCAAGAAAGGTAGCAGGTGCACCGCAGAAAGAATATGAACACCACCGGCTAACTTCCAGGGTCATGGTTATCAAAACGGTGTTTGAAAAATTCAAGTCAGACAGCAAATGAAGTTCTCCAAAATGACAATTACAGACTTAGTTCGGGTAGATCCTCAGAACAAATTCGCTGCTGAACTCATTTCTCATCAGTGGAGGAAAGTGCAGTGATTCAGCTCCCCATTCTCTACCTGAATACAATCCATCATCTATGACACGTTACCTCTGAAGTCTCTTTTTATCCAGGACCAGTGACTCACCTTTGTGCAGCATGCTCAGCTCAGCCCCCGTCACTGACCCCAAGATTTAGAAAGCAGCAAGGCACCGGGGCTTAGTCATGAGACTTACCTTCAAATCCCCACTCTCCCACTTGGTTGTGCAATCTTTTTTTTTTTTTTTTATCAAAAAATGGGCAGAAGATATGAATAGACACTTCTCCAATGAAGACATACAGATGGCTATCAGACACATGAAAAAATGTTGGTTGTGCAATCTTAAACAAGCTACTTTGCTAGCCTCATCTGTGAAATGCACATCGCTACTTTGCAGAGTTGCCGGGAGGATCAAATTACACAACGGGTGTAAATTCAGCAGAGCATAATTTCTAGAACTATAGCAGGCCTTCAAGGAATGTCAGTTCCCTTTCTCCCCTTACTCCTGGCCACTTACTTCCAAGTATGATCAAATTTAACGTTCATGGTTTTAATTACTCTCAAGCAAGCTCAATGGTATATAGGGCACGTAGTAATTTTAATTTTGTTAAGTAAAATTTTGAATGGAGCACGCCACGAGGGAGACAGTACAATGAGGTTGTGCTCAAAAACCATGAACTTCTGAAGAGTAAGATGATCTTAACCTTGATGTCTGACCAGCTGTACAACCTAAAGCAAGTCCCTTTGCATTCTGAGCCTGGTTCTTCATGTATAAGATGAAAAGAATATAGAATGTATACAAAGCCCCAGCACAGCGCAAGTGCCATAGATGGTAGCTCTTATTGGTCTTTTAATTATTCAGGTCGATGTACTGGGACTAGTCACTTTTAAGACTAGTAGGGTGAGCTCAGTCAACATTAAATGTCATGTCAAGACGCTGTTACTGCTTTCTACTCTGCCTGAAGTTACATTTTACTGCCTCTTGTGAGGGAATTCCACCAACCTCAGTACGACTGACATTCTGGGCCAGGTAATTCTTTGTTGTGGGGGTTGCCCCAGGTGACACAGGCTGCCGAGGCCGAATCCTTGGCTTCTACCTGCTAGACACAAGCAGGAGCAGGTGCCACATCCCAATTCATGACAGCCAAAAATGTCTCCAGACATTGTACGGTGTCCCATGGGGGGGCCAAACTGCCCCAGTTAAAAACCACTGGTCTAACACTATCCACAAACAGAGCAATGCACAAAGATCTCGGGAGGCACCCCTGCAGGAGGGCGAAGGTTTACCAGACCTACTATTCAGTATCATTCACTCTTCTGGGTTCCAACGTCCATTATCCATAACTCAAAGTTGACCACAGAAGAATAATTTTGCTTGGCCCCATTTGCTGTTTGAAGATGACTTTAAGTCACAGGAAGGAATGCTGGCCTAGCCACTGTCTTCTCACAGTTCCATGAAGTGACATCAAATGCTGACCTCAAAGAGCAGAAGTCTCCTATGTCCTAAGCATTTCACATCAAACGTTATCTTTTTTTTTTAAAGGCCATAGGCCTTAAGACCCTTAAGATGACTTATAAACCAGGCGCCTGGGTGGCTCAGTGGGTTAAGCATCTGCCTTTGGCTCAGGTCATAATCTTAGGGTCCTGAGATCGAGCCCTGCATCGGGCTCCCTGCTCGTGGGGTCTGCTTCTCCCTCTCCCTCTGCCCCTTCCCTGCTTGTGCTCTCCCTCTCATTCTCTCTCTCTCTCAAATAAACAAATAAAATCTTTTTTTTAGAAAGATGACTTATAAACCATATTATTACCCAAACTGAAAAAGTACATCTTTGTCAGGAAGGTGTGGTACTATTTATACAATGAATATCTCCCTGGCAAGAAATGATTCCACTGTGCACACGGCAGAAGCATGTTTAATGTGTATAAAGTGCTATGTTAATACCCAAAAGACCCTGCACACCCCTTGATTATTCACAACAAATTCATGGTCTGTTTTTCGTTCTAATAACTGCCCCAGAAGGCGGGAACCATTTCTTATCCACCATGTATCCCTGGATCTAGCGCAGAGCCTCCAACCCAGGTGGCAACTCAGTAAATGTTTGTTGAATAAATAAATGGTCATATATTCTGCTTAATTAAGTACTCTGTTGACAAAGAAAAAAAAGAACCTTTCTTTGCTCTCATCCAACAGGAGCTGAAAGAAAAGATCTTTTTAGGAGAAAATAATTACAGTCTATTCCCTTTTACCCCAAATCCAAACAACTGGAAAGTTCAATTAACCAAAAAAATTTTGTAGGCAAAAGTTGGGGAAAGCAGCCAAAGAGATAAGGCCTAAAGTTCAAGCAAGCACAGACATTTGTTCAGCTCCCAATGTTGCTGGAACCAGAGGGGGAAAAAGGGAGGGGTGTAGGGCAGAAGGGAACAAGGAGGTGGAGAGCAGGAAAAGAGGGATCAGCCTCTGACGGTTGGCTTCCATTCCTTCAACAAACTGTTTTCTTTTTTTATTTTTTTTTTTTTTTTTTTTTTTTTTTTTAAATTTATTTATTTGTCAGAGAGAGAGGGAGAGTGAGCGAGCGAGCACAGGCAGACAGAGTGGCAGGCAGAGGCAGAGGGAGAAGCAGGCTCCCCGCCGAGCAAGGAGCCTGATGTGGGACTCGATCCCAGGACGCTGGGATCATGACCTGAGCCGAAGGCAGCTGCTTACCCAACTGAGCCACCCAGGCGTCCCTGTTTTCTTTTTTTTAATTGTCAAAACTTTAGGGGTGAGAGTCAAATTTCTTTTTTTTTTTAAATTTTATTTATTTCTTTTACAGAGAGAGAGAGAGAGGGAGATCACAAGTAGGCAGAGAAACAGGCAGAGAGAGAGGGAGAAGCAGTCTCCCTGACTAGCAGAGAGCCTGATGAGGGACTCGATCCCAGGACCCTGAGATCATGACCTGAGCCAAAGGCAGAGGCTTAACCCACTGAGCCACCCAAGTGTCCCAGAGTGTCAAATTTCTACTGCAAAGACTTGATTTGCCAATTATTCTTCAAATGGCTATATGCAAAAATCTTCAAGACTATTTAGAATGATCCTTGATCATTCTTTCATTAATTTCTGAAATTTCTTCATCTTTTTTCCTCCTCCAGTCCTGTGGGGCAAACAACAGGTTCTCAAAAAGCTGGCTAAAGACATCCATTTATTCCTTCTGCCTGGAGAAACTGTTAAGTCCCCCTCCACCCATCAAAACGCTTCCCTCTGTAAAAGATTTTACCATTCTCAGCATTCTATTCCTAAGAGAGAAAACAATCAGACTTAAATTGTATTTTTAAACGCACTAGTTTTAGGGGCACCTGGGTGGCTCAGTGGGTTAAAGCCTCTGCTTTCGGCTCAGGTCATGATTCCAGGGTCCTGGGATCGAGCCCCTCATGGGGGCTCTCTGCTCAGCAGGGAGCCTGCTTCCTCCTCTCTCTCTGCTTGCCTCTCTGCCTACTTGTAATCTCTGTCTGTCAAATAAATAAATAAGATCTTTAAAAAATTTTTTTAAAAAGTTAAAAAAATAAATGCACAAGTTTTAGATTGTTGCCTGTATACAGAACTTGTATCAGAGTAACATTAGAAATGGTGCACTTAAAAAAAAAAAGAAATGGTACACTTAATAATGCTTTTTCAAATGCATTTTCATCAGTCTCTGAGAGGAAAATCTCTATTTCCACTTAAAACATTTTCAGTTTCGCATTTCCAGTAAACAAAGTAATTACTTAAGTGGTCCATTCATTTGATAGATACTAAATCAGCTCCAATGCACTGGTATCATACAAGAGGAATCTTACACAAATTTTTTTGAAAATTTCACTCAAAAATCTAGACTTGGTTGAAAAAAAAACACACAAAAATTCAATATGGGCATGGAAGCATAGAATTCTAAAAACCATATATGGTTACAGATCCTATTCGGTGGTCTTTGATACAAACTTATTGCAAAGAGATATGCACAAATCATGGCCTATCTGACCAATTTCCTGTTGCATAAAGATTATACTTGCTCTTAAAAATGTTAAATAACCATTTTTAAAGACTGAAGGTAAAGACTAGATTGGAACCTTATGTAACCATAATGGGAAGGCACGTATAGCCTCACCACATTAAAGGCGGATGCCTTTTCAGTATGCACCCTTCTTAAGCAAATATGAGCATGAGTTTCCGAAGGCAAAGCTACCATCCCAGAAGCCCTTGCTTCTTCAGTGTAAAGAATGGGGAGGGTTCTGTTCCGGGAGAAGAGGAGCTGGGGAGGGAAAGGCTTTGCAAAATTCCAAGGCACTCGTAGTTGAAACTTATGCTATTCTGTAAATGTTCACATTTCCAAGGAACAACATCAAATTTACTTTAAAACTGTCTTAAGATAACGAAAAAAAAATTACTCCTACTGCTCTATAGGCTTGCCATAGATTTGATAACCGAGGGAAGAATTACAGACAATTACAAAATGATGGCTCCAATTAGGAAAACTGGATCTATTCCAAATTTAAATCAAAGGGGGGCTCAGATAATCCCGATGGAATAATTTAAACGAATACAGGGGACTTCCAGCAAAGATGTACATTTATTCTATTTCTACTTGGTCCAAAAGCCAAGCCAAAAAGAAAAAAAAAAATGTCAAGCAAAATGCTAACACGACGTATCTCTTGCCCTTCAGGAAATTAAAAAACCAAACCCGGAGTCCCCTATATAAACCTCGTTCTCTTTTCTTTTCCCAAGGGGTCTCCCTAGCACAGGGTTTTTATTGTAAAGGGCAATCCAAACAAACCTGAGAAACTTGCACAGTCCCCAGCGCAGAAAATAATATAGCAGTGAACACGAACCACACACAGTCTTCCCTTGCTCATTTGCAAACCTCTACCTAGTCCTGGACGGCTGGGAAGAGGCCGCCAGTAATGGAAGAGAAAGAGAAGGAATGGAAGAGAACGGGAAACTTCGAAAGCACAAACCTCTCTCCCAGAACCAAGAAGAGA
>PISX010002481.1:0-114026 GCA_004024625.1 Mellivora capensis | reverse complement strand
GCCCGGGGAGGGGGGGGCTCGCCTCTCCCCGCGCCCCCCAGCCATCCTGGCTGAGAACACCAATGGGTGCCCCCACCTCACCCCGCCCCCACCGCCCTCCAGTCTCGAGAAGAAAACCAGGGGCCCCTTCCCCTCCCCCAGCCCCGCTCCCCACCATTCCGCGGAGAAAGCACCGGGAGGCCCCCCCCCTCCCCGGCATGCCCGCTCCCCCGCCCCCACGCCACTCCCTCCCCAGTCGCTCCTCTTCCCCACGCCCGCCACCGGGGTGGCCGAGGCCCGCACCCGAGGGACCCCGTGGCCCCCACCCCGGCCGGGCGGCCGAGGCCCGAGGCCGCAGGTACCCGCCACGGCAGGCCGGGCGGCCCGGGCGGCGGCGGGGCAGGAGGGCGGCCGCTCCCCCGGGCCGCGGGGCCGGCGGGCGGGAGGCGCACACGCACGCACACGCGGGGAGAAAGCGGGCTTACTGCCTGGCGATGCTCGCCCGCGCAGCTGTCTCGGCGGCGGCCGCTGCCTGCACCGAAGCCGAGGCGCAGCGGCGGCGGCGGCGTCGGCGGCGGCTGCGGACTGAGCCCCCTGGGCCGGGCGCTGGATGTAGGGCGCGGGAGGGGCGCGAGAGGAGGGGCGCGCGGGGGAGGCGGGGAGGGGGCGGGCGCGCGCGCGCGGGGGCGAGGCGCGGCGCGCGCCTGCCAGGGCTCTGCCGGCCGGGGCTGCGGGGCGCGGCGCGCGCGGGAGCCGGCCCGGCAGGGGCGGGGGCGCCACGCACCCCGCGCGGGCACGTGCCCCCGCCTTGGGAGCCGCTGGGCTGCTGGCTGCTGGCGCGGCGCGAGCGCGCAGGGAAGGAGGCTGCGAGAAGGCGGGGACGAGCGTTCCCCCCCTCTCCCCCGCCAAGGGGCGTCTCTGGTCTGGAGACCGAGGGGAGGGTAGGCGGGCGGGGGGCGCTCGGGGTACCCCAGCCTCCCTCGCGCTGCAGCCCTCGAGGCGGCGGGGAGTCACGAGTCACTGCAGGCAGCCGCGGCCAGGGCAGGGGAGGTGGGAGCAACAAAGAGAGTCCAGCGAAAGTGGCCTCACCGGCGGCCTCCGCTAACCTGTGCACTCCCTGCAAAGCGGTCGGGGTCCGGGGTGCGCCCCGTTTCGGCCGCAGACTGCGGAACCCCGTGGGTAGGAACGCTGTGGGAGGATCCGCCGGCGACCCTTCCGCTTAGTAACAAGCTGGTGGGAGCGAAAGGAGCTCCACGCATACGCCTAATGCCACCATCCATCCAGAGAGCTTTTACATCACCCAGAAAAGCACTGATGGCAAAGCGGCACGTGGCTACTCATTCACTCGACATTTGGCTTACTGCGCCCTCACCACGTGCCACGCCCAGTGCCAGGTGCTGGGGATACAGCGCAGAGTCATGCGAAGCACCATCCGCCCTGCCCTGGGAGCTTGCAGTCTAGAGAGGGGAGACAGATGAAAAAGAAGGGAGAAAATAATCAGATTTGGGCTAAGGCCTGTGCAGGAAAAGAAGAGGTTGCAAAATGGGTGGTTAGGAGAGGAAGGAGGAGGAAGTTCTCACAGAAGCAACCATAGAAATAGCCAAAGAAGGGCCTTCCAGAAAGAGGGAGCAGATGTGTGAAGGCCAGAAGGAGGAGGCAGATCTTGATGCCTTGAAATTAAGAGGTGGTGACTGATCGGCACCAGCAGAGCCCTGGAGAGAAGCATAATATAAAGCTGGACAGGACAGGCTGGCAGGGACCAGATTTCGCACTGCGCGCTAGGCCATGGGCAGACTATTTTATTCCAAAAACAATGGGAGGCCATTGAATGAATGGCCTTTTCCCAGGGCATGACATGATCTCATTTATATTTCTTTTACATTTCTTTTACTCTTGGAATAATTGTGAATTCACATACATTTGTAAGCACTTATACAGAGAGATGCTATGTACAGCTTACCCCACTGCAGAACTATCGTACAAGATCACAACCACAATATTGACATTAGTACAATCTACCAATCTTACTCAGATTTCCCTGGTTTTACTGGTACTCATGGGTGTGTGCGTTTAATTCATACAGTTTTATCACATCTGTAAACACATGTATCCACCACCACCATCAAAATGCAAAACAGTCCCATCAATACAAGAATCCATCCTGTTCCTCTGTCATGGCCACACCCACTGCCCTAGACCCCAAGTTCTTCCTTGCTGGTGACCATTAATCTGCCCTCAGTTTCTATATTTTTGTTATTTCTAGAACATTATGTAAATGAACCCTACATCTGTAACCTCTGGGGATTGGCTTTTTTCCTCCCCATCTGCTTAATTCTCTTGAGCTTCATCCAAATTGTTGCATGTATCCATAGCTCTTTCTTTTTTACTGCTGACTAGTATTCCTGGTCTGATTTATATTTTTAAAAAGATCGCCTTGGTTTTGGACTTGATGGAACTGAATGAAAGAGGAAATTGGAACTCAAGTGGAGACAGCGTAGTGTAGACAGTTGTTTTGAGAACTTTCACTGTAAAAGAGGAACAGAAGTCCAGTGGAACAGGAGAGACAAGTAGGGAGCAGAGAAGGTTCCCTTCTCTCTTTTTTTAAAAAATATTTTCTAATTAATTTATTTATTTGACAGAGAGAAAGAGAGAGAGAGAGATCACAAGTAGGCAGAGAGGCAGGCAGAGAGAGAGAAGGGAAGCAGGCTCCCCCTTCTCTCTTTTGACTTTTGAGAGATGCAAGCATGTTTAGGCATAAGCAGGAGGGAGGCATTGCTGATGAGAGAAGGGCTCCCTAAAGTCCCTGCCCAGGCAAGATGAAATGAGAGCTGGATTCTGTGCAGAGGATGGGCCCTCCACCTGCTCAAAGGCATTCTCCACTGTGACCCTAAAGGTATATTGGGAGCGGGGCGGAGGGGTGGGGGAGCAGCTAGCTGTATGTATAGTATAGATCAATCTAATCCAGTCTAATGACTTCTGTTTTCTCCCGTGGTACACAAACTGGGTGCTGGCCTCCCTTAGGAGAGACCATAAGCCCTTGCAAAGTTCCCCTCTCTCTCCCTGGCACCAGTGGCCTGGGCCTTCCCTTTTCCCATTCCAAGCCCTCAGAAGCACTGAACTTTGGTCCTTCTGGATGGCAGAAGAGACTCCAGCTTCACACTTGCTAGGAAGAGAAGCAGCTGATCTGCCCCACTCTGATGCCCAGAAGGCTCTGAATAAGTAGGCAACTCCCCGAATGGAATACCAGCCCAGCGTCCAGCCCAAATGTAGCCAAGAGGCACCCAGAGATGGAGGGCTCTGAATGGAGGGCCCTCTCCCAGCACCCTCCTGGCCATCCTTAGGCACGCAATCAGTGTTATTTGTGGTTCGTTTCTCAACAGACCCCTTTCTCCACCCCTTTCCTTTTTCCATCTTTTCCTCTTTCCTTCTCCTTCCTTCCTGCCACCCACCCTCTTTCCTGCCTTCTCCACTTCCTCCTTTCCACAGATCTTCACGATGTGCTCCTCGTAGGTACAAGGCACGGCTCTCCCACGTTGCCCCCGCTGGGTCTACAACACAAGGCCAGTCCTGTCTGCCTCTTCACACTTCATCTTCTTGGATTTGAACTCAACTTCTGTGGGTCATGGAAACACATTGTTCCACTCAAAATATGTAGGGGACTGTTTTGCAGAATACGCAAAATTAATAAAAGGAAAAAGGCGGCCCAAATTGTGAACTTGTGTGCTACATTCTGGTAATGTTTTCAGCATTAGAAAGCAAAAATAAATTACACAGACTAAAATCAGATGGTGTGATCTCAGATCTGATCTTCTTTTTCCTTTTTGTTGTAGTAAAGAAATAGGCAGGAGGAGAAAGGTCTTAGATTTCAACGGAACTTAAAACACCTTTGGAAGGAATTATGAAGCACTTATCAGCATATGGAATAATCAAGTCCTTTGCCTTCTCTTCAAAAAGTACCATCATGACTAATGAGTCTAAGTTCTTGAGAAGGTTTTACTATACTTTATACTTCTTTACTCTTCACATTAGATACTCATCCCCACTGTACAGATGAGAAGACTGATACTCAAAGAGATTCAACAGCTTTGGAGACAGGGCTTAAAACTAAGCAGTGTGGCCCCAGAGCCCACAATCCAAAGCAGTATCCTGTACTTCTGAAACGATGAAAGAGGGGAGTTCATCACTTTCACTGTGGTCATCCAAAGTGGCTGATTCTTTCTGGGTCAGTGGTTCTTTTTTCCAAAGTGATGCCAAGTCCTTGATCTCAGTGACTTTTCCCTATCAACGAAACCCATGGGGTGCAAATGTCTTCTTCCACAAGGGCCTCAAGCCTACTGACGATCGCTCCAGTTCATGACCGTCACACGTGATGGAACCTGGCGCATCTCCCAGGGAGCACATCTGCTTCTCTGGTCAGCCTTACGTCCCACTTCTTCCTTCTCAGATGCAGCGGGTCAGCAGCCTGGGGTCTTGGAGGATCTTGAAATACATCCTGTGAAGTCCCTTGTGGAAAATGTTGTTCCTGCAGTTCCTTCAATGACAACAGGGCTTCAGCAACTTCCTGGACATCCCCCCACTGCCTGCACACACCCTGACCTGTTTTTCTTTTTTCTTTTCCTTTTTTTTTTTTAAAAGATTTTATTTATTTATTTGACAGAGAGAGAGAGATCACAAGTAAGCAGAGAGGCAGGCAGAGACAGAGGGTGAAGCAGGTTCCCCGCTGAGCAGAGAGCCGGACACGGGGCTCAATCCCAGGACCCTGGACCATGACTTGAGCCGAAGGCAGAGGCTTAACCCACTGAGCCACCCAGGCGCCCCCTGACCTGTTTTTCTTCTCACATTCCCTGTCTTCGTTAATGGCATGCTGCCCACCCGGGTACCCATGGCAAAAGCTTCCATTAGCTTTTTAAAAAGGGTTTATTTATTTATCTGAGAGAGAGAGAGAGAGCATGCACAGAGGGAGAAGCAGACTCACCACTGAGCAGAGAGTCCAATGTGGGGCTTGATCCCATGACCCCCAGATCATGACCCACAGCCCCGAAATCATGACCCGAGCCAAAGGTAGATGCCCAACCAGCTGGTTCACCCAGGCGCCTCTTCCACCACCTTTGACTCCTTCACATCCATGTAAGTTGCCAAATCCGGTAAAATCTGCTTAGGGGGCACCTGGCTGGCTCAGTCAGTAGAGCATGTGACTCTTGGTCTCAGATCGTGAGTTTGAGCCCCACATTGGGCATGGAACCTACTTAAAAAAATAAATACATAAATTCTGCTCGTGAAATAGTCAAACCTCATCTCCTTTCCAAGTCAACCCTGACAAACTCTGGCAGAAATCGTTGCTCCCATGGCAATAGATTTATACTGTTAGTACAGCAGGGAATCATTTACAATCCTGCTGATTTCAGGGGTCTGTTTCCCTCAAACAGATCATAGGCTTCTCGAGGGCAGGCGATGTGTCTTTCCTGTTTGTATTTCCAGTTTCTTGGAACACAGTCAGCATTAAATTAATATTAAACTTAGGGGTGCCTGGGTGGCTCAGTGGGTTAAAGCCTCTGCCTTTGGCTCAGGTCATGATCCCAGGGTCCTGGAATCGAGCCCCACATCGGGCTCTCTGCTTGGTGGGGAGCCTGCTTCCTCCTCTCTCTCTGCCTGCCTCCCTGCCTACTTGTGATCTCTGTCAAATAAATAAATAAAATCTTTGAAAAAATATTAAACTTAAAAATTATCTTATTATGATAAAAATGTAGACATATATGAAATAGAGAAAATAGTGTAATGAACTTACATGTACCCGACAAGCCTTAACAATTATCCACACTTGACCAATTTTGTGTCATTTATATTCCCCACCTACTCCCTCCAACACACACAAGCACACTGGACTACTTTAAAGCAAATGCAACACATCATATTCCATGCAGAAATAATTTAGTATACATTGCTAAAAGATAGAGACTTCTCTCTCCCTCTTTTTTTTAAGATTTTATATTCACCCAAAGTGGGGGTCGAACTTACAACCTTGAGATCAAGAGTCGCATGCTCCAACGACTGAGCCAGCCAGGCATCCCCAACTTTCTCCTTTTGTTTTCTTAACAGAAGTGCAACGTCATTATCACACCTAAAAGCGATTAACTAAAATTCCTTAATATCAACAAATACCCTGTCCAGATTCAGAATCCCCTAAAAGTCTCCCAAATGTTTTTTTTTACAGTTTATTGGTTCCAACCAGGACATTTTAAAAGTCTCATTTATTATATTTGGTTGATGTCTCTAGTTAGTGGTTCTTGGATGAATGGATGTGTGGATAAGTGAATGAATGAATGAGTGTGTGAATGCTCCTTACCTTCTCTCACTAACACACCTTCACTCATCCAAATTCTACCTATTTTACAGAGACCCATCTATCTGATGCCAGAATATGCTCGAGCTCCCCTCTGAGACCCCAGCTCAAAGCAAACTCTCCCTTGTCTCATAACATTTTTCAAAATATCTGTTGCTTTTATTACATTCATTCTTATTTTAATGATTTTGTGAAGACAGCTTATCTCTCCTGTAACGTTTTTAGCTCCAAGAAGTAATACACTTTAATCACTGTTTTGTATCTAGTGGTACCAAGCACAGCACCTTGCTCATATTAAACAACTAAATAAATTCTTTCTAAACTGAATGGAGCTTAATTAAGACCAACAGTCATAGACCCCCTTTGTCTCCCTCAGGTACACTGAAAGGACCACACTCTCTGGAATCTTCCAGACATGGGTTCAAGTTCGAGCTTGGCCACCTGATGGTTGTTGTGGCCCAGGGCAAGTTAAAATGCAGGTGTCTTCAAAGTTTTTTTGCTGGTGATTATAGCAAGAAGGAAAAAAAAAAAAACACCTTCAAAAACCCAAAACCCAAAAACCGTTTTTGCTCTCACACTCCCTAAGATATCTAAGTTTTTCATCCATGTTTAGTTACAAAAGAAGTTACTTTTTAAAGAAGATTTTATTTATTTATTTGACAGAGAGAGAGATCACAAGTAGGCAGAGAGGCAGGCAGAGAGAGAAGGGGAAGCAGGCTCCCTGCCAAGCAGAGAGCTGGATGCGGGGCTCGATCCCAGGACCCCGAGATCATGACCCGAGCTGAAAGCAGAGGCTTAACCCACAGAGCCACCCAGGCCCCCCGAAAGAAGTTATTTTTAGTGTATAGTAAATATCGACAGGGGCGCCTGGGTGGCTCAGTGGGTTAAAGCCTCTGCTTTTAGCTCAGGTCATGATCCCGGGGTCCTGGGATCGAGCCCCACATCGGGCTCTCTGCTCCGTGGAGAGCCTGCTTCCTCCTCTCTCTCCCTGCCTGCCTCTCTGCCTACTTGTGATCTCTGTCTGTCAAATAAATAAATAAAATCTGTAAAAAAATATTGACATTTAAAATAGTTACATCACTTTTTTTAGTCTGCCCAATTGAATCTGAATACAATGGCCATTTCATACCCACCATCAGCTACTGTAAAAATACATGATTAAGATCTTTAGCAGTCGGAAATTTTACATCTTTTCCCTTTTCCCCTTTCCACCTCTCGCACTGAATGTTGTCCTAACGTCATGTTTTATGCTTTTAAGTCTATTTTTGATCACTCTGTACTTCTCTAGGTTTCAGCAACTTCAGTAACTCCACCACTACCACCCCACCCTCCCCCCACCTCTAGCAACCACCAAAACTTCAGTTCTCAGTATCTATGGGCTTTGGGTGCTTTTTGTTTGTTTAGATTCTTTCTGCCTTTCTCTATCTTATTTCACTTAGTGTAATGCCCTTAACGTCCATCTAGGTTGTCACAAATGGGAAGACTTCATCCTTTTTTATGGCCAGGTAATATTTCATTTTATTCCATATTATTTCATTTGATACCACAATTTTTTTTCTTTTTTTTAAAGATTTTATTTATTTGACAGAGATCATAAGTAAGCAGAGAGTCAGGCAGAGAGAGAGGGGAAAGCAGGCTCCCTGCCGAGCAGAGAGCCCGATGCGGGGCTTGATCCCAGGACCCTGAGATCCTGACCTGAGCCAAAGGCAGAGGCTTAACCCACTGAGCCACCCAGGTGCCCCAATATCACAATTTCTTTATCCATTCCTCCGCTGATGGATACTTAGGTTCTTTCCATATCTTGATTATTGTAAATAATGTTGCAATGAACATGGGGGTGCAGATACCTTTTCAAGTTAGTGTTTTCAATTAAATACCCAGAAGTGGAATTACTGAATCATACAGTGGTTCTATTATTAAATTTTTTTGAGAAACCTCCATACTGTTTTCTATAATGGCTGCATTAATTTACATTTCCACCAATAAAGCCAGGGCAGTTAAAATAGATTTTTAAAATGTCTTATCACCAAACCCTGAAGCAAATAATACATTATATGTTAATAAAAATAAAATAAAATAAAACTATAAAAATGTCTTATCACCATAAAGCTCTATGGGTTAAAAAAAAGTTTTCGGGATAGAGTTAGCCTTAGTACACAACTGATCAAAAGAACAAATATTTTAAAAAAAGAACAAATATTTTATGAAGTTTGAAAAATAATTTAAATATACAATGTAAGGAATGTTTTTAAAATTTTTTTTTATTTTTTATTAACATATAATATATTATTAGCCCCAGGGGTACAGGTCTCTGAATCTACAATGTAAGGAATGTTTTGAAAATGTTTGTCTCAGGGATGGATGAGGTGTTTTTTCAATTGGTTCGTGCATTTGTGAATAAATATTCCTTTTTGCTAGAATGAAACAGAATTCAGTATTGATCTTATTTTGATCCTTTTTTTACTTTTTAAAAAATGTAAATGCTAAGAAGCTTTGTTCATAGAAATGGTTAGAATGAAATGAATCTTTTTTGCTCACAGCACGACCACAGATTTATTTGTATTTCTTCTGAGTTATGTACCAAAAATCCCATCGCGATCTATCATCAAGAATTAATTTTAATGATTTATTAGCTGACAATTCCATTAGCGCCTTCAGCAGTTTTGTTGAAAGCAAAGAATTAGAAACCACCTGTGTTGCAAAAGGGCTTGTTAGGCGGTGATTAGGGTCATTCATTTTTCCACACCAACACCCTGATTTTGGCCATTTCTTTTGTTTGGTTCTGGGAGACTGCTCCCCCATCCACCCCCAGGCTATGCACCAAAGTCAGATTAATGACAGAAAGGAGGGGAGGGGGGGCAGGATTGTCTTTCTTTTATAAAATGGGAGAAAGGCTGTTGAGCCAGAGGAGGTGAGAAAGAGAATCCACCTGGCAGAGACTCCGTGTTCTCAGGAGATCAGTTTTAGTCCAGAAATTGATTTCTTTACAACTGAATGTGCCCAGGGACTCCTGACAATTCTTCACGTATGCCCATTGATATTCCCGACTTAGTTTGACTTAATTTACCTCATCCCAGTTTCCACAGCTCCAATTTGGGACTGGCCTTACCTGACTCACAGGATTAATATGAGGATGGAATTAAATTACACACCGCATGTAAAGCACTTAGCACAATGTCAGCCGTAGAGTAGATACTCAGCAAATATTAGCTTCCTTCCCCACCTTTCCACCTTGACTTGCCCATTTTTACACAAGTACCGTTGATAATCTTTTCTTTCTTTCTTTTTTTTTTTTTTACAGCCTAAGAAGCATGTTTAAAAATGTTATGTGGCCAAGATGACACATGAAATCAATAAAAGTGGGCTGAAAATCTGATTCAGGACATTTCCCTGTGCATTATTTTTTAACTTTTAGATATTTTTAAAAAGAAAAACACAAAGAATAATAAGAGAACACACACTCATGCTTCCATTACTCAGAATTAACCGCTGATAACAGTTTATATTTACTTTAAGTCTCTCTTTTGGGACACAAAGGAATTAAACATTATAAATATTTAATATTGGCCACTGACGTCAGTCCAACCCCCTTCTCTCCCTCGTGTCAACCACTATTATGAGTTGGTTTTGTTTTATGATTGTATGTTTAACGTACATTAGTGGTACCATTAGTATATATCATTCTGCAACTTAATTTTGTTTATCTATTTGACTGATATCATGGCTTTATATATTCCTCTCCTTCTTCCCTGCCATCATCACTTTTGGAAGTTATAAATACTATTTATATCATTTGGTCCAATATACTGTGTATCTCTATCCTTCTCCCAGTTTCTCCCCCTCCACCCTCAACTCTGGTGTTTTTGTTGTTTGTGACTTTAGTTCCAGTTTTTTGTTCTGTTTTTGTACGGCGTGTTGATTGGATACTTTTTCATACTGCAGCATGATTGCCATCGTAGCCTTAGTTAACATCTGTTTGTTTTTGAATTACGATATATTTCATCAACCATAAAATCCATGCTCTACCATAAAATCCATGCTCAAGTGTATGATTCATTGGTTTTCAGCTTATGTACCGAGTTGTGCAACCATCACCACTATCTAATTCCAGGACATTTATCGTCCAGAACGAAACCCCGCTAGCAGTCAGTCTCTCCATCATTTCCTGTCCCCCACCTCCAGCTCCGGCAACCACTTTTCCACTTCCTTTCCCCATGTATTTGTCTATTCTGGATGTTTCATATAAATGAAACTATACAGTACGCGGCCTTTTGTGTTTGGCTTCTTTCACTTAGCTTAATTTTCTCAAGGTTCATCCTTTATATTGCTGAATAATAGTCATCCCATCCTATGGATATTTTGTTCGTCCATTCCATTTTGTTTATCTACTCATCAGTTGAAGGGCATTTGAGTTGTTTCCTCCTTTTGGCTATGTATAATACTTTATTTTTTTTTAAAGATTTTATTTATTTGTCAGAGAGCGAGAGAGCGAGCACAGGCAGACAGAGGCAGAGGGAGAAGCAGGCTCCCCGCTGAGCAAGGAGCCCGATGTGGGACTCGATCCCAGGACGCTGGGATCATGACCTGAGCCGAAGGCAGCCGCTTAACCAACTGAGCCACCCAGGCGTCCCTGTATAATACTTTATGAATATTTGTATGTAACTTGTTGTATAGACATATGTTTCAGCTCTCTTGGATATGTGAAGATTAATAAGGGAAACCTCCTTTAGAATGGAGTCATTTGTCATTGTCAGTTATAGACCCAACATAAGGGTACAATTTTACTACCCCAGAGAGAGGAAAGAAGGCTTCCTTTTCACCCTGGCAACTGCCCAGCCAATGAGAAACTGTCACAGCTCAGCCAATGAGAAGCCACTATACTTAGAGCTCCCAGTTTACTCCAATGGACTTCTTGTTTATAATAGCCCTCCCAACTGCCCCCTTTCCTCTATTAAAGAGCCTTCCTCTCTTTTCTTCTCTGGTCTTGCCTGGGGTTTCGTCTTAACTTGCTTGTCTTAGATTGCAACTCTGTGCTATTCCTGAAGAAACCTATGTTTGCTGGCAAAATAACTGGCAGTTTTATTTTTAAGGTTAACAAGTGCATACCTAGGAGTGGAGTTGCTGGGTCAAATGGTAACTGTATCTTTAAGCTTTGGGGCAACTGCCCAACGTTTTTCCAAAGCGACTGCGCTATTTTACACTCCCGATGGAAATGTATAAGTGTTCGGATTTCTCCATATTCTCATCAACACTTGTCTTTTTTAGTATGTGTGAAGTGGTATTTCATTGTAGATTTTGCATTTCCCCACGATGACTAATGATGTTTGTCAATTTCTGCAGAAAAGCCAGCTGGGATTTTGATAGGGATTGCGTTGAATTTGTAGATCAGTTTGGGGAGTATTGTCATCTTCACAAATTAAGTCTTCTAATGCATAAACATGGGATGTCTTTCAATTTCTTTTTTTGTCTTTCAATTTCTTTAGGCCTTCTTTAAACGATGTTTTGTGGTTTCCAGAGTATAGGTTTTATACTTTTTTTGGTTTAATTAATTCCCGGTTTTTTTTGACACTGTCATAAATGGAATTATTTTCTTAATTTCACCAGTGGATTGTTCATTGTTAGTGTGTAGAATTATAATTGATTTTTTAAATAATTTATTTATTTATTTTTCATTTCTTTTCAGCGTAAGCGAATTCATAGTTTTACACCACACCCAGTGCTCCATGCAATGCGTGCCCTCCACTATACCCACCACCAGGCTCCCCCAACCTCCCACCCCCCGCTATAATTGATTTTTAAATATTGATCTTGTACCCCGCAGCTTTGTTGCCCTCGTTTATTAGTTCGGATAGGTTTAATTGTTCTTTAGGATCTTTCATACACAAAATCACGTCATCTGCAAGTAAAGATAGTTTTACTTCTTTCTTTCCAATCTGGATGCTTTTTGTTTCTTTTTCTTGCCTGATAACAGTGGCTAGAACCTCCAGAACAATGTTGAGTCAAAGTGGTAAGAACGGACATCTTGTCCTGTATCTGAGCTTAGAGGGAAAGCTTCCAGGTTTTCATCATTCAGTATAATGTTAGCTGTAGATTTTTGTAGTGGGAAGTCCTCTCTGTTACTAGTTCATTCAGTGTTTTTATCATGCACAGATGTTGGATATTGTCAAATGCTTTCTGGATGTATTGAGATGATCATGTGTCTTTATTCTATTGTTACAGATATTCTACATTAATCCTATTGCTATGCTGTAGGATATTGTTTGTCTGATGTTAAATTATCCTTGCATTCTTGGAATAAATCCCACTTGGCCAGATGTATAATAGTTCTTATGTGCGTATATATTGCCAGATTCAGTTTGCTAGTATTATGGTGAGGATTTTTGCATCTACATTCATAGGAGATATTGATTATAGTTTTCTTGTGGTGTCTTTGTTTGGCTTTGGTATCCGTATCAGTATACTGGCCTGATTGAATGAGTTAGGGAGAGTTTCCTCCTCTTCAATCTTTTGGAAGAGCTTGTGAAGAATGGATATTCTTCTTTAAATGTTTGATGAAGTTCATCAGTGAAGCCAGCTGGTCCTGGGCTTTTCTTCGTGTGCAATTTAAAAATTACTAAATCAATCCCATTACTTATTATAGCTCTTTTCAGATTTCTTATTTTTTTTCTTGAGTCAGTTTCAGTAGTTTGTCTCTTTCGAGGAATCCACTTGTAATCCTTGTAATTACTTTTTTTATCCTTGTAATTTCTATAAAATCAGTAGTAGTGTACCTTCTTTCATTTCTGATTTTAGTAATCTGAGTCTTCTCTCTTTTTCCTTTGGTCAGTCTCACAAAAGGCTTGTGAATTTTATTTATATTTTCATTTCAAAGAAACGACTTTTTGTTTGGTTGTATTGTTTTTCTGTTCTTTACCCAATTAGATTCTTCTCTTTTTTTTCAATTCTTTTCTTATTGTATGTTCCTACTTCATAATCTATTAAAATTTCATGTGCTAATTTTTTAAAAAAGATTTTATTTATTTATTTGACAGACAGAGACCACGAGTAGGCAGAGAGGCAGGCAGAGAGAGAGGAGAGGAAGCAGGCTCCCTGCCGAGCAGAGAGCCCAATGCGGGGCTCCATCCCAGCACCCCGGGACCATGACCCGAGCCGAAGGCAGAAGCTCAACCCACCGAGCCACCCAGGTGCCCCTAATTTTCCTTTTTTATCTTTGGAAATTGTATTTGTTTTTGGTTTATATTTTTATTTTCCTCAACTTTTTATTTTGGAATATTTTAAACCTTTAGAAAAATTGCAAAAACAGTATCATGAAAACCCATATACCCCTCACCTAGATTCATCTATTGTTAATATTTTTAATATATTTCAATAAAAATATTAATATTTAATATTTTTTCACATTTGCTTTACCTGTTATAAAGTTTACCTGCAACAAAGTTATAGTTTCACATAATATGATGCTTCACCCCTAAATACTTCAAACATGCATTTCCTAAAAACGAGGGCATATGCTCTCATAACCAGCATACCATGATAACACTTGGGAAATTTAATGTTGATATAATAATATTATTGAATTTTCATCCACAATCAAATTTCCCCAGTTGTCCCAGTAATATCCTTTAGAGCTGTTCGTATTTATTTATTTCATTAAAGACTTTTTAAAAAAGATTTTATTTTTAAGTAATCTCTACACCCAACGTAGGGCTCAAACTTACAACCCCGAGATCAAGAGTCCGGGCTCTACTTAGTCAGCTGGGCGCCCCTAGAGCTGTTTTAAAATCAGAATCCAATTGAGAATTAATCATTGCATGTTGTGTCTCTTTAGTCTACTTTAATCTAGAATAACTTCCCAGCCTTTTTTTTTTTTGCTTTCATAATATTGACATTTTGAAGAGTCCAGATCAGTTACCTTCTAGAAAGTCCCTCAATTTGGATTTGTCTGACTGTTTACATATTGGCAAATATACAACAACAACATATGTGTTCTTCTTGGTGCATCATATAAGAAGGCACACGATGTCAGCTTGTCCCATTATTATAACATGAAGTTTGATCACTTGGTTTTGAGTGGTTTCCAGCAGACTTCTCCACTGAAAAGGTTCCTTTCCTCCTTGTACTTAGTAAGGGATCTGTGAAGTGATATTTTGAGACTGTGTGAATACCCTATTCCTCAACCCGCTTTCACTTGATAGTTTTAGCATCCACTGATGAATTTCACTTGAGTCAATTATTACTTTGGCAGTTATAAAATGATGATTTGCTATTTCTATCATCCCTTCCACTTTCCTAGTTGGAATTCTGTAGATAAGAGCTCTCCCTTCTCCCACTTTTTTTGAACTTTTTTTTCCAGTATCTGTATCGACTCATGGATTCTTTATTATTATTCGGTGTGTTACAATCCATTCCTGTCCTTATCCATTTTTATGATCAAATGATCCCAAATGGGTCTAGTGGGGACCCCTTCTAGCTGGCCCCTGTGTCCCTTTTACATAGTCTATCCATTTTTGAGCATTTCCTTGCTTTCTGACACAATAAGATGCTCCAAGATCAGTTCATTCTTTCCTTGCCCTTGACATAGGATGAGTTGGTTCTCCAAGGAGATCTAGCACCTTTTAGTGGGGCATAGTGTGGTAGACAGGGAGAGGTACAGATCACCCTTCAGGAAAGGACTTGTTGGGGCACCCGGGTGGCTCAGTTGGTTGAGCATCTGACTCCTGATCTTGGCTCAGGTCTTGATCTCATGGTCATGAGTTCAAGCTCCATGCTTGGTATTTAAAAAAAAAAAGGGAAAGGAAAGGACTTGCTGTCCAGCGGTGGGGAGTGTGGTTAGTGGGGTACCTCCAGCTGTCAGCTCCTCCAAAGCCTGGCTCAGATGCTGAACCACTTCACCTAAAGTGCATGCCCTTCTTGGGGCAACCCATAGCCAGTGACTGAGTGAAGCAGTGGTATAAAGGCCCAACTTTTCAACTTGATCCAAGACCCTCTATTAGGGCAAAAATGCAGCTCCAGAGCTCCCTGCTGGTTTGAATGAAGCATTGTCAGGCCTGAATCTTGTTTATCTTTTCAATCCTGTTTCCCCATACATCTTTTTTTAAAAGATTTTAAAAATTTATTTGATAGAGAGAGAGGTAGGGAGCACAAGTAGGCAGAGAGGCAGCCAGAGGGAGAGGGAGCAGCAGGCTCCCCACCGAGCAGAGAGCCTGATGCGGGGCTCTATCCCAGGATCCTGAGATCAGGACCTGAGCTGAAGGCAGACGCTTAACCCACTGAGCCACCCAGGCTCCCCCTACATCTTTATATACTTGTTGATCCCTAGTAAATATCTTGTACTTCACGCTCCATCCCAGCACTGTTTCCAGAGATCCCAACTTGAGGCATGTAGTGTTTGGTAAATGAGATCTAGGTGCTGTGTGCTCATTGCAACTGGGATGTCATTGCTTCTAGGCCCTTCCAGGAGACAGATACTGATTTTTAAATCATGAGTTCACACTACTAGCTGTGTTCAGTTCAACATCACATGGTTTTTCCTCTCCTTTCCTCATTATATAGTTTGTATTTCCTTTTACTCATGGCGAGAAACCCTGACTCCCAGTGTATGTGCTCATTAGCAATGCATTGAATTATTTGCTATATCTAATGAGACACACAAAATAGCTTCAGAATTGTTGCAGCAATATATTACCCATAATAAAACTGCTAAAAATCTTCAAGATTGCTTTACAGGTGTTTTAAAAGTCTATATAACGTATCCCACTGAAGGAGTAAAGTGAGAGTACTGTATCAAAAGTTATTGGACTAAATGTTTTTATTCTGCTGTGTAGTTATACCTTCAGTGTGTTGTGCAGTTAGATTAATTTGTTTATATTGATTTTTGGGTTTTTTTCTCACATTGATTCAATTTTTTGTATATATAAAATATAAATGTGGGGCTCCTGGGTGGCTCAATGAGTTAAACCTCTGCCTTTGGCTCAGGTCATGATCCCAGGGTTCTGGGATCAAGCCCCGCATCGGACTCTCTGCTCAGCAGGGAGCCTGCTTCCTCCTCTCTCTCTGCCTGCTTCTCTGCCTACTTGTGATCTCCGTCTGTCAAATAAATAAATAAAATCTTTTAAAAAATAAAATAAAATGTAAATGTAAGTAACAGACAAAATATACAAAAATATGCCAGAAGAGTTCCATTGCCCTTTCTTGCATTCTATTTGCATCTACTCCCTTTAGGTAATCAATGTTTTTGTTAAAGATTTTATTTATTTGTTTGACAGAGAGAGACACAGCGAGAGAGGGAACACAAGCAGGGGCAGTAGGAGAGGGAGAAGCAGGCTTCCTGCTGAGCAAGGAGCCCTATGCAAGGCTCGATCCCAGGACCCTGGGATCATGACCTGAGGCAAAGGTGGATGCTTAATGACTGAGCCACCCAGGAACCCCTAAGTAATTAATTTTCTTAATTTCCTGTTTATCCTTCCCACAAAATATATTTTGCAGATACTAGCAGATACATAAAAAGATATCTTTTTATAGAAAAGGTAGCATACTGTATAGAATATTTCACATCTTGCAAACACAATGTGGTCTATGAAGTTATAATACAAGGTTACTTGAAAGTCCTTTTTTGATTGTTCTGTTTTCTCCATTTTTCAGATACTGGGTCTGCTGAGCACTGGTCATGCCCAACTTCCCATAAATTTTGCAGATTTGGTTTTAGAGCTATATGTCTATGGGGATTTTCTTGCATGCCCATTCCTGTGGGGGGGAGGGTTTCTCAGTTGCCTCAGGTCTGGTCCCTCAAGTTAGCAGCAGCTCAGCTCATGGAGTCTTTCTATAAGATTTAATGGTTCTAATGCCCATACCCACATGGCACAAACCCAGACGTAAGTGCTATGTTGGTTAGGGTTTTCTGATTCAGCTGTTCCCTAAAGCAGGAAGGAGATCCTGGCCCAACCCTGGTGGGTAGACAGAGCTCTTAAGCCCTGGCTTCACACTGGGATCCTGTACCACATACTGAGCAAGTCTGGTTCCATTGCCCCATGGACTTGAAGCCCTGGTCCCAACTGCTCATGGCTTCCCACTGTAGTTTGCTTCTTGGTGTTGGTCCATGCCAATTTTCCTCTCACATTTGATTTCTATGTACTTTTAAATACATCTTTAAAGACCTTATGGATCATTCCCATGTGTTTGAAATAGCATGGGGGAGAATTTTGCATGTGTTTGCTTCACCATCTTGATGTGAAACCACATTCATTTGTTCAATGAATATTTATTGAGACCTACTATGTGCCCAGCACTGGCCCAGGGTCTTGGGACACCAAAACAAATTCAAAAAATGATCAGAAGTAGTCAAAGCTCATGTTTCTTTCACTTTATGCTTTGTTTATTAAACATGTGTACTTTGCCTTCATAATCCAATAAAACCTTCCAAAAACATTGGGATTGCTAGGATCCTCAGAAGGAGTGCTCACCTCACCCTTTTCCTCCTCCCTCATCTCCACCAGAATACACACTCTCAAAATAAAAGAAGCTTTCCTATAGAAAATAAAAACTCACCCTGAGAAGAAAAGCTTTTCCTTTATTCCTTTATTCCTTCCATTAGATACCCAGGAGCCCTTACATGGTAAAGTAGACCATAGGAATCTGTTTCTGGTAAAAATAAATACATAAGGGGTGCCTGGATAGCTCAGTGGGTTAAGGCTCTACCTTTGGCTTGGGTTGTGATCTTGGGGTCCTGGGATCAAGTCCTGCATCAGGCTCTCTGCTCAATGGGGATCCTGCTTCCCCCCCGCCCCGCCTGCCTTTCTGCCTACTTGTGATCTCTCTCTCTGTCAAATAAATAAATAAAATCTTATAAATAAATAAATAAATAAATACAGCCTGCCACCTACTCAGTGCCCTATATCACCCTCTAAGACCCTTATGTAGACGGAGTCTTGGCTTTTTTTTTTTTAAAGATTTAATTTATGTATTTGACAGACAGTGATCACAAGTAGGCAAGAGAGGCAGGCAGGGAGAGAGAGGGGGAAGCAGGCTCCCCGCTGGGCAGAGAGCCCGATGCAGGGCTCGATCCCAGGACCCCGAGATCATGACCTGAGCCAAAGGCAGAGGCCTAACCCACTGAGCCACCCAGGCTCACCCCCCTCTTTTTTTAATGGTAAATTATCTCACGGAACCCACTTGTGATGGTGAATTCTGGCTTCCAGGTAGACTTCTTACTTATGTGGCCACCCTCCCAGCATTTCTCCCCTGACGGATGTGTGCTTAGGTCATGCGTGACATTTTCCTTGATTATTGTGTTTTACGTCTTCTTATCCTCCTCTGGAAATACTAACATTGGTTGCATTTTCAGTCTCTGGTTCAAGGCTGAGACAAAGGGCCTCCTCTGCTCTTTGATATTTAACAAGCTGATGTGCTGACTAATCCTGCAGCGGCTTTCTGTGTTAGTTCAGTCGCTAAATATAGCAGTGGCCATGTGTCTGATAAAAGCAAGTTAATTAAACATTACTCTTCAGCCATTAATATTTCAGTTGTTCACTGTGGAAGCACAACCAGTATTGTTGTAGAAGAAGCAATTCACAGCAACAATGCGCACATCTTCAGGACACGTAAATGTCCTAGTCTACCATTTTCCTGCTACCTAAGAACTGAGAACCACTGATAACTGCAAAGCTTTTTCCCCCCCAAAATGCGGTCTCCCACACATCAGAGGTTAATGTTGCCATTTAGAATTCTGAGGGCCGAGGGAAGCCAGACCCACCGCAGCTTGGGAGGGTTGCTCTGGCTGGTCTTAAATCATGTCACTGTAATTGTTTTCTTAGTCCGGACTGTACAAATTGACAACATTGAACAAAAATGGAGGCAAACGAAGTCTTGACTTGTTTTCTAGACTGGAATGATTTAGGAGTGAGAGCCTATGCCAGTGGCGGCTAGGCCTATATTTGGGAACTGGGTGTGAATGATTCTCTGTAAAGCTCAACGTGAAGACAGCCATGAAGTCGGGGGGAGGGGGGTTGCGGTGACTGAAGATACCGTTAGCTGGAGCCACTTTTTCTTTTCTGGGCCCTCCACCCCCATATCTCAGCTCAGAGATCATGTCATCGATGGCTGTGAGTTTAGTACGGATGTCAAATGCATTATTTCTATGGGTTTTTTGCAAACAAGGCAGGAATAAAGAAAGAAAGCTAGTACATGTTTGTTGATGTAAAGTAGAACTTTACATGTATGGTCTCGTTGAAGCTTTATAGTAACCCTATGAAGGAGGTGCTATATTGTCCTGTTTCCTAGATGATGAAACTGAAGGCCCAGAGAAGTTAAGCAACTTGCCGAGGGTCACACAGTTGTTAAGAGGGGTTGTGAGTATTCGAGCCCCGGCCACTCTGAGCACTAAGCTGGCATTGATAGACTTCTTTTCATTGACGTGTTCCTCACCATCACATATAATGGTTTTATTCTATATATTTTGAGATAGAGAGGGGGCGGGAGAGGGAGAGAACAAGTGGGAGCAGGGAGAGGGACAAGCAGACTCCGTGTTGAGCACAGAGACCGACTCGGGGCTCGATCTTACCACCCTGAGGTCATGACCTGAGCCAAAAGGGAGAATTGGCTGCTCCACCAGCTGAGCCACCCAGGCGCCCCTCATAGAATGTTTTTTAGGGGCATCTGGGTGGCTCAGTGGGTTAGAGCCTCTGCCTTCAGCTCAGGTTGTGATCCCAGGGTCCTGGGATCGAGCCCCGCATTGGGCTCTCTGCCCAGCGGGGAGCCTGCTTCTCCCTCTCTCTCTGCCTGCCTCTCTGCCTGCTTGTGATCTCTGTCTGTCAAATAAATAAATAAAATCTTAAAAAAAAGAATGTTTTTTAGCAGTGTTGGACCATGATTTACCATTGACTTAAGTCATTGTTTGGGGGAATGTTTGATCAAAAATTGGCACGATTGCCTTCTTCCTGTCACTTTCAATAAATCAGTGAATGGGGAAGTTCAGAACTCTGTGAGAACAGCCAGGAGCTCTCAGTGGAAACCCTTTAGTTTTTTTGTTGTTCATTTTAAGTTGTATTTATTTATTTTCTCTATTATTATTTTTTTATCTTATTTACTATTGAAGCATAGTTGACATACAATGTTTCAGGTGTACAACATAGTGAAATGACAATTCTACGCACTACTCAATGCTCACCACAATAAGTGTAGTCACCATACAATATTATTTTATTATAATATTTTTATAATTAATTAGCCAATGAATCAGTAAGTATTTATTCACTCATTACTACTATATCTGCTACAGAAGACTCAGAAAAAAATTTAAGGAATGAGCGATGTAATGGAAAGCCCTCCAATGGCTTCTAAAGCAGAATTAAATCTGAACCTCTTACCATGACCTACAAGGTCTTGCATGTCTGGCCCCTGCCTCGCTTCACCATCACAACTCCTACCAGCCTCCCTCCTCCCTGTGCTCCAGCTATACTGCCTTTTCCTTCGTGGAACACACTTAGCTTATTTCTACCTCAGGGCCTTTGGACTTACTTTTCTCTCTGCCCAGAACAATCTTCCTCTACAACCTCATATGGCTGTTTCCTTGCCATCAAGTCTTCTCTAAGCACCCTATCTCAGTAGTACCCAGCCCAGGTCACTGTCACAGATCTTCCTTTTATATCTTCATAGTGCCTGTAACTATCAGACCTAGTTTTATTCATTTGCTTATTGTTTCTTCCACGAGAATGTGAACTGCACAAGGGATTTTTGTCTCTTGTTCTCTGTGCTATCCCAAGTGCCTAGAACAGCACTTGGCGTCTACCAAGTACTCAAATAAATATTGATTGAGTGAACAAATGATTGAGTGCTAACTTGTTGCCCAGAGATGTAAGTAAATCCCAGGGATTCCAAGGAAAAGGAGAGAAATGAAGAAAATTTTAAAGAGGAGGTCAGAGTTCAACTGGGAGATAGGGTTTTTTAAAAGGTTTATTTATTTATTTGAGAGAGAGAGAGCACATGCAAGTGGGGGAAGAGGTAGAGGGAGTGGGGGAGAGAGAATCCTCAAAGAGACTCCCAGCTGAGCAGGGAGCTTGACGCAGGGCTGGATCCCAGGACCCTGAGATCATAATCCGAATTGAAACTGAGGGTTGGATGTTTAACTGACTGAGCCACCCAGACGCCCTTCAACTGAGAGACAGGTTTTAAAAAATGATGATTCAGGGACACCTGGGTGGTACAGTCAGTTGGGTGTTCAGCTCAGGTCATGACCTCAGGATCTTGGGATGGAGCCCCGCATTGGGCTCGGGGCTGGGAGTGGAGCTTGCTTGAGATTCTCTCTCATCTCCTCCCTCTGCCCCCCTCACCCCACTCTGCTTGTTCTTGCTCTCTCAAAATAAATAAAGAAATCTTTAAAAAATAAAAAAAAAATAAAAAATGATGATTCAGAGTCCATTTTCCTGATTTTAGATGTGACTGATCTTTGTTTAGCTGTGGTTCCTCTAGCTCCTCTGTTGGTTAAACATATTTAAAAAGGCCAAGGACAGGGCGCCTGGGTGGCTCAGTCATTAAGACTCTGCCTTCGGCTCAGGTCAGGATCCCAGGGTTCTGGTATCAAGCCCTGCATTGGGCTCCCTGCTTGGCGGGGAGCCTGCTTCTCCCTCTCCCACTCCCCCTGCTAGTGTTCCCTCTCTTGCTGTGTCTCTCTCTGTCAAATAAATAAATAAAATCGTTAAAAAAATAAAAAGCCCAAGGACATCATGAGGATGCTATCACACAAGAAAAGCTTCTGACATTTTAGAATCATTAGCCCTGTTTGATAAATAATACTTTTGGTGTCTGAGTCAAAACAAATTGAGAAATTGATAACTAGTGAATTCTTGCCGAGTTTTGAGCAGCGATGTTTGATCCACATCTCAGGCGAGGACTGAATGTGCTTGGGAGTCACAGGCTCAGAGGCCTGGGGGGGTGGTCAGGGGGCTCCTGCAGGGAGGACCTTGACAACCTGGGCCATGCCTGCCCCCATAGGTGCCATAGGGCAGTGTAGGCCTAACATGGCTAACTTTACCCCCTTTTATTCCAAGGGAGTCCAGAAATCCAGGTTTTTGTGTGAAACTGCTTAATTTTTCAATGTTGGCAACTAATCTAAATAGTTTTAAAATACCACAGGGGCCAAATAAAACATGTCTACAGGCTGAACTTGGCTGATGGTCCCCTGCCCTGGCTTTCTAAAGTTCTTTCCAAGTTCTCAAATGCCTCTAGTCCATGAAATTTCTTTTCTAGAGTTGACACATAATCTGGGTAGACATTTTAAAACACTGATTAGCAGAGGAAAACTTTTTATTTTATAAGATCGAAAGAAGACATGGTTTCGAGTCAAATAAATTAATATTCACTGTGTACTTCAGTTCTGACCAATATACTAGATGTTTTGATAAAGTTGTTTTCTATTTAATTAAGCGTAGGGCAAGGGGAGCCAGCAATCTAAAGAGAGAAGGAGTTTGCTAGTTGGGATGTCTTAAAGCCAAGATGAGGAAGACATGGAGAGACCAGCCTCTCTAGGTGAAGGGTTGCTGTGAATTTATGTTTCGTGTGAAACCCAGAATTCATCCAAAACTTCTTAACAGCAGAGTTCTCATCTTGATCTTTGAGAAAATTTTAACCAATACTGGAATGGACTCTCAGTTCATTTTAAAAAAAGATTTTATTTACTTATTTATTTGACAGAGAGGGAGAGAGAGATCACAAGTAGGCAGAGAGGGAGGGGGAAGCAGGCTCCCTGCTGAGCAGAGAGCCCGATGTGGGGCTCGATCCCAGGACCCTGGGATCGAGTCCCACATCGGGCTCCTTGCTCCGCAGGGAGCCTGCTTCTCCCTCTGCCTCTGCCTGCCACTCTGTCTGCCTGTGCTCGCTCGCTCTCTCTCCATCTCTCTCCGACAAATAAATAAATTAAAAAAAAAAAAGAAAGGAGGAGACCAATACCAACACCCAGGTATTTTCCATGCCCTTTAGAAGAATGATATAGAAATTCTCACTCATCCAGGAAGCATACTGAATAATTTAACTATCACAATTGCCATACAACTTTCCAGAAGAACCAACGTAAGCAGTTTCACATTAACTTTTCTCAGATAGGATGGGATTGGCTTGGAATTTTTTGATAATATTAACTCCATTAGGGAAGTCAATTGTTTCCATATTACCAAAACATAATAATAGGATAATTTTTTCAGTTTTATTACTACACGGACTATTGCAAAACATTGGGACCCCTGAAAACAGCAATCTAAAAATATTACCAACCTTTGATTTTAAACTTGGAGGTTGACTGTGGTGATTTTTTTTTAAACTTCTTATTCAAAATATTACAGTAACAGAAACCAGGGTTGGCGAGGATGTGGAGAAAAAGGAATCCTCTTGCACTGTTGGTGGGAATGCAAACTGGTGCAGCCACTCTGGAAAACCATATGGAAGTTCCTCAAAAAGTTAAAAATAGAACTACCCTACGATCCAGTAATCCCACTACTGGGTATTTAGCCTAAAAATTTAAAAAAAACCAACAACAATGCTAATTCAAAAAGATACGTGCACTCCTAAGTTTATAGCAACATTATTTATAATAACCAAGATATAGAAGCAGCCCAAGTGCCCATAGACTGAAGGATGGATAAAGAAGAGCCGGTATGTGTGTGTATCTATTTATCCGATGGAATGTTATTCAGCCATAAAAAATAATGAAATCTCACCATTTGCAACAACATGGATGGAACTAGATAGTATTATGGTAAGCAAGATAAGTCAGTCAGAGAAAGACAAATACCATATGATTTCATTCATATGTGGAACTTAAGAAACAAAACAAATGAGCAAAGGAAAAGAGAGAGAGAGAAACCAAGAGACAGACTCTTAACTCTAGAGAACAACCTTAACAGTTGCCAGAGGGGAGGCGGGTGGGGAGATGGCTCAACTAGGTGATGGGGGTTAAGGAGGGCCCTTGCTGTGATGAGCACGGGGTGATGTATGGAAGTGTTGAATCCCTATGTTGTACACCTGAAACTCATATTACACGTATGTTAACTATACCAGAATTAAAATTAAAAAGAAATGTAAAAAGTTACAGTAACAATTTGAAAATAAAATTAAGGAAAATTCCATTTACAATATCATCAAAAAGAATAAATTACTAAGGAATAAATTTAACAAAAAAGGTATGATACTTATACTCTGGAAAGTACAAGGCACTGTACAAATTAAAGAAGACCTAAATAGGTGAAAGGCATTCCACATTCATGGAAGCAAAAGATTTCATATTGTTAAGAGGGCAGTACTCCCCAACTGATCTACAAGTTCAAGGCAATCCTTATCAAAATGCCAACAGTCTTTTTTTTTTTCTTTTGCAGAAATGGCAAAGCCCATTCTCAAATCCATATGTAATGACTAGGGGCCCTGAATAGTCAAAACAATACTGAGAAAGAATACAGTTGGAATACGAACACTTCCCAATGTCAAAATTTATTACAAAGCTATAACAATGTAAACAGTGTGGTACTGGCACAAGGAGAGACATGGAGAACAACGGAATGAAATCGAGAGTTAAGAAATTAACCCATACATCTATGATTGATTGATTTTATTTTTTATTTTTATATTTTTGAGAGAGAGAGAGAGAGAGAGGTAAGGAGGGGCAGAGGCAGAGGAGAAGGAAAGAGAAACTTGAGCAAACTCAGCACACAGTCCAATGCGGGGCTCAATCTCATGACCCTGAGATTGGGACCTGAGCTGAAACCAAGAGTTGGACACTTAACTGCACCACCCAGGTGCCCTGGAGAGAGAGAATCTTAAGCAGGCTTCACACTGGGGGGCCAAATCTCATGACCCTGACTGAGATCGTGACCTGAGCAGAAATGAAAAGTCAGATGGTTAACCAACTGAGCCACCCAGGTGCCCCTATGATCAACTGATTTTCAACAAGGGTGCCAAGATTATTCCATGGGGAAAGAGTAGTCTCTTCAACAAATGGTGGCGGGACAACTGAATATCCACACGCAAAAGGATGAAGTTGGACCCCTACCTCATACCATATACAAGTATTAACTCAGAATTCATTAAAGACCTAAACATAAGAGCTAAGCTATAGAACTTTTGAAAGAAAATAGAGGAGTAAATCTTGGTGACTTTGGGGTAGGCAAAACCTTCTTAAATATGACACAAAAGGCACAAGTGACCAAAAAAATAGACAAATTGGACATCATTAAAACTAACCACTTTTGTGCTTCAAAAGGGCACCATCAAGAAAGTGAAAAAACAGCCAACAAAATGTGAGAACACATTTGCAAATCATAGACCTTGGATGGTACTTGTATACAGAACATATAAAGAACACTTACAACTCAGCAATAAAAAGGCAAGCCTTGGACAAAGGACTTGAACAGACATTGCTCCAAATAAGGCCTACAAATGGCCAATAAGCACATGAAAAAATCCTCAAAATCACTAATTATTGGGGAAATGCAAATCAAAACCACAAGGAGAGACTAGATCTTAAAAATTCCCATCTCTGGGGCTTCTGGCTGGCTCAGTCGGGAGAACATGCAGCTCCTGATCTCAGGGTCATGAGTTTGGGCCCCATGTGGGGTGTAGAGATTGCTTAAGCAATAAACTTGAAAAAATTCCCCTCACAAGGAAAAACGAATTTTAACTATGTGACGTAATGGATGTCAACTAAACTTATCATACTAATCATTTTGCAATGTGTACATTATGTCATTATGTCTTATACCTGAAAGTAATACAATGTTATATCTCAATTACATCTTAATATAACTGGAAAAAAATAAGAGTGAAAAAGCATTTTAAAAAGAAGAATATGGAGACATTAGAACACTTGTACACTGTTGGTGGGATATAAAAATGATGTAACCGGTATGGAAAACAGTATGACAGTTTCCCCAAAAGTTAATCATAAAATTACCATATGATCCAGCACTTCCGCTTCTTGGTACATACCCAAAAGAATTTAAAGCAGGCTGTCGAAGAGATATTTGTACATGCCTTATTCCCAATAGCCAAGTATCCGTAGATGGATGAATGGGTAAATGAAATGCAGTGTAGACATACAATGGAATATTATTCAGCCTTCAGAAGAAAATTGTGATGCAAGTAGAACCTGGATGAACCTCAAGGAATTATGCTAAGTGATACAAGCCAGTCACAAAAAGACTAATACTGCATGATTCCACTTAAATGAGGTACTAAGAGTAGTTTAATTCATAGAAACAGAAAGTAGAACGGCGACTTCCAGGGGCTGAGGGGAGGGGAGAGTGGGGAGTTGTTGTTTAATGGGGACAGAGTTTCAGTTTTGCAAAATGAAAAAAGTTCTGGAGGTGGATAGTGGTGATGGTTGCACAACAGTGTGAGCGTGCTTAACACCCCTGAGCTGTACACTTAAAAATGGTGAAGGTGTGGGGCACCTGGGTGGCTCAGTGGGTTAAGCCTCTGCCTTCAGCTCAGGTCATGATCCCAGAATCCTGGGATCGAGCCCTGCATCGGGCTCTCTGCTCAGCGGGGAGCCTGCTTCCTCCTCTCTCTCTGCCTGCCTCTCTACCTACTTGTGATCTCTGTCTGTCAAATAAATAAATAAAATCTTAAAAAAATGGTGAAGGTGGTCAATTTTCTGTTATGTGTATTTTACACGATTAGAAATAGTTTCTGAAATAATTTTTAAAAAATTGGCGAAAGGGGCACCTGGGTGGCTCAGTGGGTTAAGCGTCTGCCTTCGGCTCAGGTCATGATCCCGGGCTCCTGGGATCGAGTCCAATGCAGGACGTATTGCTCAGTGAGGAGTCTGCTTCTGCCTCTACCCTTCCCCCCTGCTCATGATCTCGCTCTCTCAAATAAATAAATAAATTTAAAAAGAATTGGCAGGGGATTTGAATAGGTATTTCTCCAAGGAAGATATGCAAATGGCCAGTAAACATGGGAAAGATGCTCTGCATCATTGGCTGCTAAGGAAATGGAGATCAACATGGAGGCGCCTGGCCGGCTACGTTGGTAGAGCATGTGACTCTAGATCTTGGGGTTGTGAGTTCAGGCCCCACCTTGGGTGTACAGCTTGCTTACATGAGAAAAGAAAACCATGATGACATGCCCCATCACACCTCCTATGAGGGCTATAACAAAAAAGACAGACAATAGCTAGCTTTCATGAGGATGTGGAGAAATGGGAACCTTCCTATGTTACTGATGGAACAGAAAATGGTGCAGCCACTTCGGAACCGATGGGGACTTGATCCCAGGACTCTGGGATCATGACCCGAGCCGAAGGCAGAGGCTTTAACCCACTGAGCCACCCAGGTGCCCCAGAGCAACATTATTCCTAATATTTAGAAGCGGAAACAAACTAAATGTTATTCAGCTACTGAATGGGTAAATAAAACGTGGTATTTTCATTCAATGGAATATTATTTGTCGATAAAAACTAACAAAGTACTAATACGTGCTACAAATACGGATGTGTCTTGAAAACTATTCGCAACCCCTCCCACACGCATATATGTGGTTCCCTTTTTGGGGTGATGAAAACGTTCTAAGAGCGATTGTGGTGATGACTGTATGATTCTCTGGATATAATACGAGGTACTGAACTACACGCTTTAAGTGGGCAAATTGCTTGGTATGTGAATTATATCTCAATAAAGCTACTAAACTGGGGTAATATTCTTCCACATTTACAGAAATCACAGGAGCCCCAACACTTGTTTTATTTTAAAATATAATTACTTACAACTACGTAGTGTAAGATGGTGCATGTATTTAGTGCTCTTCCAGCATAACAAGAAGTCAATAGATAATGTCTGAAACCGATGAATCCAGAAATACCAATAACATCATACTGTAAAACAATATGAAAGAAAGAAAAGAAAGAATAAAAAGTATGAAGTTGTTGCTTCTGTGGAGTATAACTAGGGTGTGAGACAAGGAGTGTAGGGGGCTGTGGCTTCTCATGAGGCAACACTGGATTCTGAAGTATTGGTTTCCTTATAATACTCATATATTAACACATATTTTAAATGACGTGATTATAGGGGCGCCTGGGTGGCTCAGTGGGTTAAAGCCTCTGCCTTCGGCTCAGGTCATGATCTCAGGGTCCTGGGATCGAGCCCCGCATCGGGCTCTCTGCTCAGCGGGGAGCCTGCTTCCTCCTCTCTCTCTCTGCCTGCCTTTCTGCCTCCTTGTGAACTCTGTCTGTCAAATAAATAAATAAAATCTTAAAAAAAATGACATGATTATAAAAAAATCGAACTCTGGGTGTTCTGTGACAGCGGACCTGCTGAGGGTTGAAGCCTAATTAGAAGGATCATGTGACAGTCCTGCAAGAGACAGCAAGGGTCTGAACTAGGCTGCCTAGGTTCAGTGTTCAGCCAGATCTGTAAAATCCATATTCGGGGAGACCTTTTTCCTTTAGGAGTCTTGTGACACTGTTATCTCCTTCTGAGTGGGGACCTTGTGCATTTTGTTTCCTGCTGCAAGGCCAAACTGCCCTCCTTCTGATTCCTCAGGTGATGCTTATTTTAGAAAACGAATGTATCCTCAGATGGCAACAGAACCATAGCGCCTTGCCCTCGTCTCTGCTTTCCCAGGAGAAGACGGAATCGAGTGGAGCCAGTGAATCAGACGGAAAGCAGGACCTAGCTGGCTTCAGGTGCACAGATGAGATCCGTTCCCAGGTAGAGGGTTAGAGGGGACGAAGCACAGGACTTGTTCTACTTGCCCCTAAGAGCTTGAGGCCTTCCAAGATCCCATTGTCTTTATCATTAGCAAGTAGACCCTGACCCAATGCAGAGTTGAAAAACCCAGATCTGGATGTTTTCAAACAAGGTGTTTTAATAGAATTGTGTAGAGAATCCTCACAGGCTTAACTGGAATTTGAGAAAGTGGTAGTTGGAGAGGCCAGGCGCCTGAGAAGTATGATATCAAGTTAGACAACTATCTATCAGCAGTGCCAAAGGACCTCGGCATCAGAGCGTTATGAAATAAGGAAGATGTTGGTTACCTCATGACTGAAAACAACTGAGCGTATGTTTGGTCTATAAACCCGCCTCCTGAATCCTGCAGCCTGGGATTAAGTTCAGGGAACTCTGAAAATTTAACTTAAAAAAATTTTTTTGATGTATTTATTTTAGAGAGAGAGCGGGGAGGAGGGACAGAGTGAGAGGGAGAGAGTCTCCAGGCAGACTCTGCACCCGGCACAGAGCCCTGGGCGGTGCTCGAGCTTATGACCCTGTGATCACGACGTGAGCTGAAACCAAGAGCTGACTGCTGGACTACCTGAAGATTTGATGGTTTTGTTGTTGTTGCTTAAATTTAAAGATTTTAATTTTTATTTATTTGACACAGAGAGAGAGAGACCAGAAGTAGACAGAGAGGCAGGCAGAGGGGTTGGGGGAAGCAGGCTCCCCGCTGAGCAGAGAGCCCGATGCGGGGCTCGATCCCAGACCCTGGGATCATGATCTGAGCCGAAGGCAGAGGCTTTAACCCACTGAGCCACCAAGGTGCCCCTGAAGATTTGAGGTTTAAGCAGAAGTTTCTGTGGTTAAAGGACTCAAGCATGGCTAGATTGGAGAGAAACCACACCGTCTGAGCAACCTCAGGGCAGGTTATGGGCTAAATGAATTCATCCGTGTGTAGTGGCTGCAAATCCCTAGATAGTTAAGCTTAGGGTCTGATTTTTTTAAATAGAGGTTTTATGTATTTATTTGTCAGAGAGAGAGAGAGAGAGAGAGAGAGCAAGCGAGCACACAAGCAGTGGGGGCGGTGGCGGGCAGAGGGAGAAGCAGGCTCCCCGATGAGCAAGGAGCCTGATGCAGGGCTTAATCCCACGCTGCCAGCTGATGACCTGAGCAGGAGGCAGATGCTTAGCCACCCAGGCATCCCTTGGGTCTGATGATTTGAACGGGACATGATGTTGTATCTACAAACTAAAAAATATCTGTTAACTGCAGGAAGACAAGCTCCCAAGGCAGGCAGCCAGCTGCGGGGGCGGGGGGGGGGGACGAGAATCATGGCAATGGCAGAGGGGAGCGGGGTGGGGACTGGGCTTGGTTTTCATCCCTCCCTCCCCACTTGCTCTCATTGGTTTCTCAATATCCCAGCCTGGTCCTCTCCGCCACAACTCTGAGTGGCAACTCCAACCCAAAGATTATCTCCCTTGAAACTTGGGATCCTTCCAGCTTGCTCCAACTTGTAGCAGTTAACCTGGCTCATTCCCATTAACCTCTGGAATTTCTAAGCTAGTCAATGCAGCTTGTATGATATGGTTTGGGTTCATTGTTACTTTCATAACATGTAAAATATTTTTTAAATTAGGAGTTGGGAGAAAGCTCAAGAATGAGAGACTGTTTGTATTTTCACAGTGCACACAAGGCATAAAATATGTTTCTCAACTTTGCAGCTGCTAAGTAACACAGACAGTTTTCCAGTCTCCCAAACATTTGCTTATGCACTTCTGCATTCCTGCGATACTGTTCAAATGTTGTGCTGAAGGCCTCCACGATTTAGGTGTATAACAGGGAAAATCATTTCTCATTTATTCTAATTCCTTTTGCTATAGACTGAATTTTTAAAAGATTTTATTGATTTATTTGACAGCAAGAGAGAGAACAGAAGCCAGTGGGGAGAGGCAGAAGGAGAAGCAGACTCCCTGCTGAGCAGGGAGCCCGATGCAGGGTTTGATCCCAGGACCCTGGGTTCATGACCTGAGCCGAAGGAAGACCGTTAACTGACTGAGCCCCCAGGAGCCCTATAGACTGAATATTTGTGTGCCTCCTTCCACCACCTTCATTTATATGTTTAAGCCTAACTCCCAGTGTGATGTATTATGAGGCGGGACTTTGGGAGATCATGAGGTCATGAAGTGGAGCCCCCATGATGGGTTTCACGTCCTTATGAAAGAGACCCCAGAGAGCTCCCTCATCCCTCCCACCATGGGAGGACGCAGCGAGAAGATGGCTGTCTGGGAACCAGGAAGTGGCTCCTCCCAGACACCGAATCTGTCTGTACCTTGATCTTGGACTACCAGCCTCCAGAGCTGTGAGTAATACATTTGTGCTCTTCATAGAGCCACCCAGTCTGTGGTCATTTGTTCTAGCAGCCCAAATGGGCCAAAGCATCTTGGGATTCAGGAGCCAACACCATCGTGATTCTAGACTAGACTGTTCAAAGTAGAAAGTGTTAACTCAAGAAGGGGTGAGCATGGGGTTTTGTCCTAAACACAAATGCTAAGGTTCTGTCATTTGTCCAGTGTTGGGGCCTGTGCTGGGTACTGGGTATATGGAAGCCAACAAGATAGACTTGTTCCCTGCCCTCATGATGCTCACGGTCCAATAAGGAGAGCCAGACCACAAACACGAAAACAAAGGAAGAGCATTCGAAGTTGTGAGCAGAGCTATGGCAGACATAAATAGGGAGGTATGGTAAGAGTCACTGGTATGTGTGTGGGAGCTACTATGGAGGTTCAACATTTTTCATTTGACTATGACAGCCTTGCCCTGGGAACTTTTCGGTCTGGTGAGGGAGACAGACTAAAAACAAGTAGACAAAAAAATGAACCTAATTGTGGGTTATGATAAAAGAAACAAACAAAGCAACAAAGGGTGGTCAGAGGTCTCTTGGTGGCGGGGGAGAGGTTGCTAATTCAGCAGAGGCCTCGTGGGGGAGAAGGAACCAACAAGCCAAGGAAAGAACATTCCAAGCAGTGGGAACAGAAAATTGAAAGTTTCCAAGATGGGGAGAAGCTGGTGTGGCCTAGTGAACAAAAGGCAGATTGGAAGGAAACAGGTTAGACAAGGACCAGCTCCAGCTCACGGTGAGGGGTGGGGTCTTGTTCTAGCTAAGTGCACAGAGAAAATGTAAATGTTGCTTATAGTCTACTGTTCCTTGACCTTCTGTTCCAGACTGGCTCTTTCTCTATAAACTTTCATGGGGGACGTGGGTACAGGGTGTTAGTGAGAAAATAAGTTAGCCTTGGCCTCCAACATTTCATAGATATCCAACTGAATCTTTGAAGACAGTGGTTATTTGCAGACCTATCCTTGTAGATCATTATGGCCAAGCAACCTGGTCAGCCAAGTGAAGTCTGTTCCCCCCTCACTTTCATTGAAATGTCTAGCAAGGGTGGCATTTTCGACAGGAAGTAATATTACATTCACACTGTTTTCCTCTATCAATAGGTGACTGACATAGTAGTTTGGTCAGTAACATAAGGGGATGTAAGGTGGGTCTCTTAAATCCATGTAATATAACAGGATCAAAAATAATCAACAGATAAAGTTCACGACCAAGGGAAACAAAGAGTGGGGAAAAACATGACACTGGAAAGCTAAAACAGTGTGCTGAAATTCTGCAAGTGGTTCAGAAACCTACATACGGGCTGTCTGGTAGGCAAAGAAAAGAAGAAAGCAACACCAAATTCATAATGTCTATAAGAGAAACCATACTTTTGCTCAAAATAACTGCAGCTTTCCCTGGTTTGGAAGCCTGAGAGAAATTCACTCATAGGTCCTTCTAGATTGGGGACATTATGCTCAGGTGGACCGAGGTTTTTGTTGTTGTTTGCTTGTTTTTTTTAAAGCAGCTGTATCAAGTTACCATTTACATACCATAAAGTCACTTTTTTTCCTTTTTTAAAAATTTCATTTCTTTTCAGCGTAACAGAATTCATAGTTTTACGCCACACCCAGTGCTCCATGCAATGTGTGCCCTCGTAATACCCACCACCTGGCTCCCCCAACCTCCCACCTTCAAAACCCTCAGGTTGTTTTTCAGAGTCCATAGTCTCTCATAGTTCATCTCCCCCTCCAATTTCCCTCAACTCCCTTCTTTTTTTTTTTTTTAATATTTCCTTTTTTAAAGTAATCTCTGCACCCAACTTGGGGCTTGAACTCACAACCCCAAGATCAAGAGTTGTACACTCTACCAATGGAGCCAGCCAGGTGCCCCAAAATTCACCTGTTTTTTTTTAAGATTTTTATTTATTTGACAGACAGAGATCACAGGTAGGCAGAGAGGCAGGCAGAGAGAGAGAGGAGGAAGCAGGCTCCCTGCTGAGCAGAAAGCCCGATGCGGGGCTGGATCCCAGGACCCTGGAATCATGACCTGAGCCAAAGGCAGAGGCTTTAACACACTGAGCCACCCAGGCGCCCCTCACCTCGTTTTTTTTTAAGTTTTATTGATTTATTTATTTGAGGTAGGGGTGGGAGGAACAGAAGGGGAGGAAAAGGGTGGGGGAAAGAATCTCAAGTAGACTCACTGAGCGTGGAATCCCATGTGAGACTTAATTTCAGGACCCTGAGATGATGACCTGAGCCCAAATTGACTGTGCCAGCCAGGCACCCCTCAAATGTACCTATTTTAAGTTCCCAGTGTCCCTATGTCTTCTGCAAGCTTCTACATATGACACTTAAGGAGGTTTTATAATCAGGGCACAGAATTCTCTTTTCTTCAGATAAAGGGATTCATGCGAGTAATCATACTTTCTCTTAGCAAACAGCTCGATAATTGTTAGCATATGCCTTCTAATTACTAATCTTAAGAATTACTGTATTCATTCCATTTTATAAGATGGAGAGCCTAAGGAGCAAGGAAATTGAACAATTTAGCTGAAGTCAGACATTTAGTCAGGGCTAGATTTCAAAACTGGACTGTTACACAAGCCATATTCTGATTCTAATTGCTTAATATGGGTTGATTTTCCCTGTTTACAGATGGTTACTCTTGTAGTGTGTACATCTCACTCAATTGAAGTCTGGAAATGTGAAAGGGCTCCAGGAATTTAAACCCCCTTAAGGCCCCATTTCAGATTGCTAAACACAGATTAACTGTGAGTAATACACTCTAATGCTATAAATGAAGAAAGAAGATGTTTGCTTCCTTATTTTTGGAAAACATGAAAATGTCATTTCGAACTTTAAAAAAGTAGGTAGAAAATTCCATCACACTGGTCCAGAAATTAGTTTTTCAGAATTTTGCTCTTTGTTAATGACATGTGGCCCAACAGGAATATATAGATAATCGCTCACAAGCACAGTGTGAAATATCAACATATTATTGCAAAAGACCTTGCTATTTTCCAGAATATATTAACAGAAGTATAACATGCAGTCCCAAACATTTGTAAATTCATCCTCTTTGTTTATCTAGCATTTTTTTGAACTCCTTCTAAAGTATTCTACAGAGCCAAACAAGGATTCGACCATTCTGGAGTCTACAGTTCTCAAACAGGACATGTTTATGATCTCTCCAGACTCTAGCCATCATAGATTAAGAGGTAGAGAGGGACAGAGAGGCCAAGGGGTGCTTGCTGGGATCATCTAAGAGCCTAGCACAGTGCTGAGAACATAGTAAGTGCTCAATAATTGGATTTTATCCCAAAGACACTGAGGTGGGGAGTTAAATTTTTTTTTATCTTCCTGTGCATTAAAAACCAACCTTTCTGTTGAGTATAAAAGCATAGAGCTTGGTGAATTTTCACAAGCTGCCCACACCTGCTTGACCACTTACTAGTGGAGGATTTTTAACAGGAAATGCACAAAAAAATGGGCGAGACCTACCCTCTGCACTGGAAGGCATAGTTTGATACAGGAGACAGATGACAAGCAAAATGGTGCCATTATCATCCACCTGCTGAGTGCTCCAATAGAAGTGTGCACATGGTACCTAGAGACATGGTGGAAAAAGGGGCTCATTTTACCTTGATTTACTGAAGTCCTCAGAGAGGAGGGGACATCTGAGGTGGCTCTTAAAGGGTAAGAGCTTCTTGGGTAGAGAAGGGTGGAGGCAGAATTTTGCATGTGAAAAGAACAGCATGGACAGAGCCAAGTTTGGGAGAACTATGGGAAGGAAAATGTGGCAGGAACATAGGGAGCAGAAACATTTCTCCATTGACCTCACAGCCCTCTCCATCTGATACTCTTCTTTCCTGCCTCTCTCACAGTGCACGTTCTCCAAAGAATTGCCTCTTATCCAACCTTTTCCTCCTCAGCCCCCATCTACTCCTCAACCCACTCCAATCAGTCTTCCTCTCTCTCTACTTGACTGAAACCACTCTTGCCAAGGCAGCCAGCTTCCATGCTGGCAAAGGAGAGGAACATTCTTCCATCCTATTACTTAACCTCTCAGCAATAACCAGAAGTCAGTCCTTATTCATAGGACAATCTCTTTTCTTGGTTTTGGTACCATCCCACATCCTGGCTTTTTTCAAGCTTCTCCTTCAGTACCTTTTGCTAGATCCCGCCTCTTCCTCTACTCTTACAAAGAGTGACTAAAATAATGCATGAAAAGTGCTTAGAATAGTTCATGGTAAATAGTAAGCCCTCAATAAATGGTACATACTATTATTTCAAATGTTTCTGTGGCATCTTTTTTGCTTTTTTTTCCAGATCTGCTATTGATTTATTCTTATTTTAAGTTATTATCCAACCTCTGAATTTTGTTATTCCTCAGGACTCATGGTTTAAATACCCTCCATCTAGTTATGAATCACAAATTTCCAACTCTAGTCTTTTTTATCTACTGAGCCTCCTTTCCTCACAGCAGCCAGAGTATTCTTCTTGAGACTTATATATCATCATATTTACTGGTGACATATAGAGTACTAAGATTGGTCACAAGGCAAGGATATCTACTCTTTTTTCCTTTTTTTAAAAAAATAAACTCTATGCCCAATGTAGGGCTTGAATTCACAACCCTGAGATCAAGAGTCACATGCTCAACTGAGCCAGCCAGGCACCCCAAAGATATCTACTTTTACCACTTTTATTCAACGTCATCCTGGAGGTTCTAGCCAGTGCAATAAGTCAAGAAAAAGAAATAAAAGGCATACAAATTGGGGAGAAAAAATAAAACTTTTTATTCAGATACCATAATTGTGTAAAGAAAAAAATTTAAGGACCCTACCAAAAAAACTACTAGAGGTAATAGGCATATTAAGCAAGGTCACAGATACAAGATCAATATACAAAACAATTGTATTTCTATAGACTAGCAATGAGAAATTCAGAAATAATAATCAAAACACATTATTATTTATGTTAGCATCAAAAAAACCCTTCAAACACCCAGAAAAAAATCCAATAAAAGACATTCAAGATCTCTAGAATGAACAATAGAACACATTGCCAAAAGAAATTAAAGAAGACCTAAATAAATGGAGAGATATATCATGTTGATGGATTGGAAGAGTCCGTATGGTTGGGATTTCTGTTTTCTCCAAATGGATCTATGAATTTAATGCTTAATGCAGTCCCACTTGTAATTGCAGCAAACTTCTCTAGTACATATTAACAAGCTGATTATAAAATTTATTTTTATTTTATTTTAAAAAATATTTACTTCAGAGAAAGTGAGTGAGAGAGAGAGAGAACGCACATGTGCCAGCAAGTTGGGGGAGGGGGCAGAAAGAAAGGGAGAGGAGAAGCAGACTCCTCCCTTAGCATGGAGTCAGACATGGGTTTGATCTCCCAACCCAGAGATCATGGCCTGAGCCCAAAACACCAAAAGTTGGACGCTTAACCAACTGAGCCACACAGGCACCCTGATTGACTATAAAACTTATATGAAAATGCAAAACTTTGGCCAAAACAATCTTAAAAGAGAAAAACGTTTGGATGTTACGCAGTGTCTGAATTGATGCTTAATTCTAAAGCTAATGTGTGGTACCGGTATAGAAGTTGATAAACAAATCAGTGGAACAAGTTAGAGAGTCCAGACATGTATGCTCAGTTGATTTTCAACAAAAGTGCAAAGGCAATTAAATGGGGGAAAGGATAGTCTTTTCAATGAATGGTACTGGGAACACCTAGATACTCTTATGGGGAAAAAAATGAACATTGCACCCCTACCTCATTGCTTACTTAAAAATTAATCTGAGGGGTGCCTCGGTGGCTCAGTCAGTTAAGTGTCTGACTCCTGATTTTGACTCAGGTCATGATCTCAGGGGTGTGGGATTGAGCCCTGTGTCGGGCTCTGCACTCAGCAGGGAGTCTGCTTGAGTTTCTTTCCCTCTCCTCTGCCACCCCCCTCACTTGTGCTCTCTCTCTTTCTCTAAAATAAATAAATTAATTAAAAAATTAATCTGAGGGGCGCCTGGGTGGCTCAGTGGGTTAAAGCCTCTGCCTTCGGCTCGGGTCATGATCCCGGGTCCTGGGATCGAGCCTTGCATCAGGCTTTCTTCTCAGCAGGGAGCCTGCTTCCTCCTCTCTCTCTGCCTGCCTCTCTGCCTACTTGTAATCTCTGCCTGTCAAATAAATAAATAAAATATTTAAAAAAATTAATCTGAGACATATCACGTACCTAAATGTGGTTAGGTATAGTTAAAACTATAAAGCTTCTAGAAGAATATGTAGGAGAATATTTTCATGAACTAGAGAAAGGCAATAGTTTCTTAGACAAGATATAGAAAACACTGACATAGGGCACCTGGCTGATGCAGCCAGTGGAACATGTAACTCTTGAATTCAGAGTTGTGAGTTCAAGCCCCATGTTAGGTGGAGAGATCACTTTTAAAAGAAACAAAAAGAAAAAAGCAACCAAAAAGTTGAAAAAAAAAAAAAAGAAAGCACTGACATAAAAGAAACACAATGATAAGCTAAACTTCATCAAAATTTAAAAATTTCTCCTCATGGAAATGTAAGAAAATGAACAATCAAGTCACAGAGTGGGAAAAAATATTCACAATACATATCACTGACAAGGACAAAAGAAAAAAAAAACCCAAAAGAAAAATGGGCAAAAGACTTGAATGACACTTTGCAAAAGAAGATAGGTGAAGTAAACACGTGAAAATAAACACAACAGACGCATGAAAAGGTTCTCAACATATAGTCATCAGGGCGACACACCCTATAACTGCAGTGAAATACCACTTCACATGCCTTAGAATGGCCACAGTGAAAAAGACTGACAGCATAAAATGTTAGCAAAGATGCGAAGCTAGAGGAAACCTCACACGTTGCTGCTGGGAATATAAAATGGTAAAATATTTGGAAAACTGCTTAGCAGATCCTTATAAAGTCAAACACAGATCTTGCCTATGACCTAACACTTCCATTCCTGGGTATTTATCCAAAATAAATGTAAGCTGATATCCACAAAAAGACTCCTGTAAGAATACTCATAGTAGCCTTATTCATATAGTCAAAAACTAGGGGGAGAGGACCAAAACATACATACACCAGCAGGAGAAAGGGCAAACTGTGAACTGTATTGAAATATCAGTCTCCAGTGAAAGGATCAAACTGGATCCTTTTACTGGATCAAATCTCAAAAGGATCAAATCTCAAAAATAATTTTGAACAAAAGAAGCTGGACTTAAGAGTTTATACGATATGAATTCATTTCTATGAAGTTCAGGAACAGAAAAAAACGAATCTATAGGTGGGGGGAAGAGCATGATAGAACTTTCTGGAGTGATGGAGAGGTTTTATTTTATTTATTTCTTTAACTTTTAAATTTTAATTCGAGCGTAGTTAACCTACAGTGTTATATTAGTTTCAGGTGTGCAATACCATGATTCGACAATTGTGTGCATTACTCAGCGGTTGTGTGAGAGATGTTTTATGGCTTGATTGGGGTGTATAATGGTCTAAACTCATTGAACTTCAGATTAATGAATTGTTACAAGTTTATAATTAAAATTTAATTAAAAGTATAAATTAAACTTCAATTAAAATAAAAAATGTAGCCCCGAAGCTTGAAACAGCCACAAAAGGACCTCATATATCCAACCACTTAATTGACATTGCTACTTGGATGATTATTGGGAATCTCAAATGGAACTCAGATACTGAATGGTAGTCTCAAAGTCCTTTGACACCGTGACGAAAATAAAATAAGGTCATGTGATAGAGAGTGACTAGACAAGGGACTATTTTAGTTTGGGTAATTAGGAAGCCATGCGGTGGGTGAGCTGAGAGAAGAAAGTTCCAGACAGAGGGAAAGTAAATGCAAAGACTCTTAAGATAGGAATGATCTTGGCACGTGCCTGAACTTTGTGAGCAAGGGAAAAGTGGTAGTGGGCGGAAGACATCAAAGACGTAGGGCGGGAACATGTAGGGCCATATGGGCTTGGATTTTCTTTTGTGTGGGATGAGAAGTCCTTGGAGGGGTTTAGACAGGCCCATGGTGTGACTTGTGTGGTAAAAGATCACCCTGGCAGCTCTGTGGAGAGTAAATTTGGGAGATCAGAAAGAGTGGAAGCAAGTGACCAGTCAGAAGCCAAGTTGGTTATTCTCTTTAAGCTCTTTACCTCTTACCCCATTACATTCTCTGCCTTCTCTGACCCTGAAGGCTGAACCCTAGAGAGAGAATCCTTAGGGCTCCTTTGCTGGCTGGTTTCTTGTTGAGTTTAGCCACTGGCAGGAGATCAGAAGGAGAGAGAAGAGAGATCAGGGTCCTCACTACCATTCCCTCTGTCCCATTTCCTTTCTTTCTCAACCAGGTCCTGGCTATGGCTGTTCCTAAAGCTCTTGGTACTTGTTCCTGGTGCTTCATGACCTTTTGGTTCTTTTCTTTTTCTTTTTCCCTTTTTAAGATTTTTATTCATTTATTTTAGAGAAAGTTAGGGAGAGAGCATGAGTGGGGAGAGGGACAGAGGGAGAGGAAGAGAGAGAATCCCAAGCAGACTCTGCGCTGAGCATGGAGCCAGAAGCAGGGCTTGATCTCAGGTCCCTGAGATCACGACCTGAGCAGAAATCCAGAGTCAGACGCTTAACAGACTGAGCCCCCCGGGGCGCTCCCACTACCTTTTGGTTGTTTTCTTAAACCTGCTCATACCTTGGTTAATGGTCAGTACTTAATAGCTTATATATACTGGTTAAGTAAGAATATATTATATATATAGTAATAATAATATATAGTGGTAATATACAATAGTTTAAAGGTAATAGTTAACTAGTTACAGATTCTCTTTGGAAATGTCTTTTGAGTGTGCCTCTCTTTCCTGCCAGTGCTCTGAGCGCTGCCAGTGGCTGTTGCAAGCAGAAAGACCCTGGCATGGATGGCAGTAGTAGTAGTAGTAGTAGTAGTAGTAGTAGTAGTGTTGGAGGTGGTGACCAGAAGGCCGATCTGAGATATATTTTGAAGGTAGAAACCACAGGGTGACCTTACATGTTGGATGTGGAGGCTGAGAAAGAGAGGGATGGAGGAAAGTTCCGAAGATTCGGGCTTGAGTGATTGGTGGTATTCTTTACTGGGGCAGGAAAGTCTGAAGCAGATGCAGGCCTGTAGGGAGAAGCAAGAATTTCTTGTTTGCCATGATTAATTTGAATTGTTGATGAGACATTCGAATGGAAATGTCACATAGGCATGCAGACATACGAATCTGGAGCTCAGTACAGATGTTGGCTAGAAATAGAAATTTGGAGAAAAGAAAAAGGGAAAGAAACAGGAATTTGGGGCCATCGGTGTGTTGTAGTATCTAAAGCCAAAGGGCAGGATGAGATCATTTGGGGAGGGAGCGAGCTGGGGAATCCCCATTGCATGAGTCGTGATGAGAGGCAGAGCCGGCCTCCCCCTGGGGAAACTGAAAATGCCAGACACTCAATTTCCCTGACCCCTGGCAGCTGGGGCACGGACATGTGACCTAGGACTCCCGTCCAGGACTTTGAATCTGGGGCCAGTGTTGCAAAGGAGCAAGGGACAGTTTTAAATTTGTTCTGATGGCAGCCGCTATGGCATCAAAGTGGTCACCAGCTGTGGTTGGTGGTGACGGTGTCAGCATTCAGCGTCCAGTGCAGATGGCAGAGGCACCTAACCAGTCTGTTTTTGTGGTGTGAGCTTGGCTGGGACTCCGACCCCTGAGCTTCCCTCCGTCTCCAATTGTTTCCAAGCTTGGTTCGCTGGTTTTCCTGTTAGTTCTGTTTGCTACCTGATTTCCTGCCAGTGAATTCCTTTTCTCCTTCGGTTCACCAGAGTGGGTTTCTGTAGATTGCAGCTAAGAACCCTTTTACACAATGCCTTGAACTTGGTGGACATTCAACAAGTATTTGCTGATCAAGTGTCTGAATAATTTCCCCCTGACTAAAAATTCCCCCTGACTAAAAAGCAGTCCCCTGCTTTTCCACCATGGCTGCCGTGGTCTAATGGCGAGTTCGTTCTCTCTCTCTCTCTTTCTCTCTTTTGGTTAATTGACATCTTTCCTTGGAGTCTTTGAAGGACTGAGAAACAAGAGGTCAGCAGCTGAAGTAACTGTCATCCTAATCTAACAGGAATAAACATATTGACTCATGGGTGAAGTCAGTTTCCATCTAAAAATAACACGTGGGAATTATTCATGGGGAAGAACCTTCTTTGGAGACTCTCTTACTTAATGATGAACCCACTCACCATTTGCCATATTCCTAACAGCAGCTATAGAAACCCCTGACCTCCCGATCTTAAGAAATGTATTCACAATGGAAACAAGGATGCCTTTGGTGCTTTGCCACTAGAATCAAGGGATCGCATTTTCCTTTTCCAAACTTCTCAAAGTAATTCAATTCCTCCCTCCCCTCCAGTGCTTTTAAATGAAAGTCAACTGTTGTCTTTGAGGAGATTTAAAGACATTATTGAAACAGCTGGAGTCTAAATCTGCTTTGGCAAAAATAAAAAAAAAATAATGTGGAATTAGCCTTCACTGTTCTGTCTTACATTTTATTGATTTTGAGCTGCGTAAGAGGCCATCTGCTGGGACTCCTGAAAAGAAACCAACTTTCTGTCCACACATGACTCCAAACCCGAAATGGAGGCCAGCTCCTCAGCTGTGGTGGGAAGCCAGTCCAGGAGAGTGTGCGGTCACTTGGAGCCTTAGCTGATGGAAAAGGGGACATGTCAGCAGATGGAGGAATGAAATCATTGAAGAAGAATCGCTACATCAGATGCTAAATTCTGTGTGTTCCACCTAAATAGCTGTCTCCCATCTATACCTTCCCACCCATCCTGGTTTGGTCTTGGCCAGTGCTTCTCCAGTTTCAATACAGACCCCAGTCACCTGGGGATCTTGTCGTAATGCAAATCAGATTCAGCAGGTGTGTGGTGGGACCTGAGATCCCGCACGTGTGACAAGCTCCCAAGTGATGCCTGTCCTGCAGGCCTCAGACCACACTGAGCAGCCAGGGTCTAGGCAGCCAGAGCATGCCACAACGTGCCTGGATATTTAGAGCATCTTTCTGGCTGGTCTCCTGCCTCCACCGTTGTTCTTATTTTCAATTCATTCTTCACAGAGAAGATAGAAATAATTGATTTTTAAAAAATATTTTGTTAGAGGGAGAGAGAGGGAGAGAGAAAGTGAGTGAGCAGAGGGAAGGGCAGAGGGAGAGGGAGAGAGAGAATCCCAAGCAGACTGTGTTGAGCGTGGAGCCTGATGTGGGCTTGATCTCATGACCCTGAGATCGTGACCTGAACTGAAATCAAGAATCGGACTTAAGAGTCGCTTAAGCGACTGAGCCACCCAGGCGCCCCAAAATAATTGATTTAGAAGCTAAGCCTAGATCTGTAACATCACCTTGGCCTCTCTCCACTTAAATTTCTGCAATAATGCCCAATGTTCTTGCAATACAATCTAGACCCGTTATTATTGCACCGAAGTTCTCTATGCCTATGAGCTTCTAGGTGCCAATTAAAAAAATATTTATTTATTTGAGAGAGAGAGAGAGAGAGAGAGAGACAGTGATAGAGATAGTGAGAGAGACCACAGGTGGGGAGGGGAGGGAGAAGCAGGTCCTTGCTCAGGACCCTGGGATCATGACCCAACTCAAAATCAAGAGTCGGATTCTCAACTGACTGAGCCACCAAGGCGCCCCTCTTTTTTTGGTAATATTTTATTTATTTATTGGGAGAGAAAGAGCTAGGGAGTGTGAGCAGGGGGAGGGGCAGAGGGAGAGAAAGAACCTCAACCCGACTCTCTGCAGAACATGGCACCCACTGTGGGGCTTGATCCCACAACCCTGAGATCATGACCTGAGCCGAAATCAAGAGCTGACACCCAACTGACTGAGCCACCCTGGTGTCCCTTTCCCTCATTTCTTTCTTTCTGTCACACTGAACTATCTGAAATTTCTAAAATCTCTGGGTCTATGGGACTTTGCAACACTATTTTATCTTCCCGGAATATCTTTTCCCCACCTTCTAGACCTAGAAAGTCCTATTCATTCTGCAGGATTCAGTTGAGATGGCACATGCTCCAAGGAGCTTCCATTAATAATTCTTACCCCCAGTCCACCTTTCTAGCCTGACAAGGGGCCCCCACAATGCTCCAAGCAATCATTGCATGGATTTTTTTCTTAAAAGATTTTATTTATTTATTTGAGATAGAGTGAGAGAGCAGGAGCAGGGAAGCAGAGGCAGAGGGAGATGCAGGCTTCCTGCCGAGCAGAGAGCCCGATGTGGGGCTCCATCCCAGGACCCTGAGATCATGACCTGAGCCAAAGGCAGATGCTTAACTGACTGAGCCATCCAGGTGCCCCCACAGCATGGCTTATACTATAACCGAATGTTTACTTCTCTGCTCAGACTATGTGCTTATTCATTCATTTATTCATATATTTGTTTATTTATTCAAATATTTATTGAGCCCCACTGTGCTTGGCACTGGAGATAGAGCAGTTTACATAAAAGACAAAATCTCATCTCCTGCTCCTTGGACCTTACATTCTAGTGGAGGGAGACATAAAAAAAAAAAAGAATGGTTACAGCCATCCATCAGGGTGGCACCCCCCATAATCAACAGGCCCTTTTTAAAAAAGATTTTATTTATTTGACAGTGAGAGAAACAGCGAGAGGGAATACAGGCAGGGGGAGTGGGAGAAGGAGAAGCAGGCTTCCTGCTGAGCAGGGAGCCCATTGCTTGGCTAGATCCCAGGATCCTGGGATCGTGACCTGAGCCGAAGGCAGATGCTTAACGACTGAGCCACACAAACGCCCTCCAACAGGCACTTCTATGCTGGTGTCTACTAGCAGAAGAGCAGTAGTAACTAATTACTAACCCCTCACATCTGGGAAGTCTGTTCATTTTCAGAGTTTTTGTTTCATATTATTTATACTATTTGGTTTCTATAATAACCTTGTGAGCATAGCAGAGCACGTTATCTTACAGATGAACAAACCAAATCAGAGAAGTTAGCTGACCTTCCTGAGATCCTCAGTTGTGTGTGTCAGATGTGGGCCTTGAACATTTCTTTTTAAAAAGATATTATTTGTTTATTTGAAAGGGAGAGAGCACAAGCATGGTGAGGAGCAGGCAGGGGGGAAAGCAATCTCCCCACTGAGCAGGGAGCCTGATGCGGAGCCTGATGTGGGGCTCGATGCAGGGCTCCATCCCAGGACCCTGGGATCATGACCTGAGCCAAAGGCAGATGCTTAACCCACTGAGCCACCCGGATGCCCCAACCCTTCTGGTTCTTAGTCCAGTATTTGTTCCACATCACCAGGCTTGGTCTGTTAGGGTAGACTTAGTTTATTTTGTAATGAACATAACATCCATGGAATATTAGGACCGAACATCTCTTCCGGAAGTTAAATGAAGGAGCCAGGCCAGTGGTCAAAATCCAAAATGCCTTCAGGAGCTGGCAGGTGAACTAAGAGGCACTGCCGGGGGGCTGGGTGTGAAACAGAGAGCATGATGGAGCCTGCATTAATCTGGAAAGCACATATTTTCCCTTAAGATGTTTAAAATGAAATTTTTTTTATAACACCGAGATATCCCAACACAACATATCTGCTGACTTTATTTAGTCCACAGGACACCTGTGCATACTCTGTGGTACTCCCACCATCTCAACACAGATGACAACCTGAGATTCAGAGGGCCCAAGCAGTTCACCCCAAGTCAAACAGCTTGTTACTGACAACTGAGATGAACACTGAGCCCTACTTACGCTCTGCTGCACTTGACCCTACGGTGCCCCAAGAAGCCTGCCACCACAGGACAGTGACTCATAATCCAGGCTTTGACTATCACTGTGGCACCAAACTCCCTTGGCCCTCACAATCAATTCCTCAAACTTTCTCCCTGTTCCCTGTGGCCTTGCTCCATGCTTGGCCTAAACCGGAATAAAGAAATTATGCCGAGGTAGCCATGTGGGGCAGTGGCTTAGTGTGAATGAGCACAACCAGCTATGTCAGCTGGTTATGCCAAGTCAAGGACAAGTCCCTCTGGAGCAAAGTCATTAGGGAAGAGTAACATCATGACTAACAGTTCAGGAGCTCTGGTTATAGAGACCTGGGTTCGAATCCTGACTCTGTTACTTTGTAAAAGGTACTTATCTTCTTGATGACTTATTTTTATTCTCTGCAAAATTGTTTTCAGATTCTAGTTCTTACTTCATAGCACTACAGTGAGGATTAGAGAGAGTACATGCGAAGTTCTTAACACAGTGTCTGGCATATGGTAATTCATCACAAGTGACAGACTTTGGGGAAAAAAATCAGCAACAAAAAAATATGTCCCATGATGGGTTTTCCTTGGCAGTCTGGTCTGCTTCTGTGTTCCAGGTCTGACTGGTGTTCAGAGAAGAGAGGGGTGATAAGGGAGAAAAATATCTTCTAGGTCAAATGTGTTCTCATATGTGAATGTGTATAGCCAGATTATTTTTATATAAAGAAGAGCTCTTCCATATACTTGACCTGTAAATAGGGGTTACTTGACAGGGCTTGGTGCACCAGGAATAAATGTACAGAAATAGGATAATCATGGAATAGACAAATTGGAGCCAATATGTAGAATTGGGGGTGTCAGCCAGGAAACTGGAAGAGGCCAGAGGTAACTGGGAATAAACCACAGTGAAAGAAAACAGGAGGCAGACTCCTTATCCTCTTGTTCTGCTCAACATCTCTTATCGGTAACTGGAATAAAGACTAGAGGGAAAGTTAGTTGAATTTGGAAATAGCATGCAGCTTGGAAGGGATGGTTAAACAACTTGCATCACAGAATAAGGTTTCAAAAAGACCCAAGGGGCATCTGGCTGGCTCAGTCGGTGGAGCATGTGACTCTTGATCTTGTGGTTGTAAGTTTGAGCGCCACATTGGGGGTAGAGATTACTTAAAAATAGAATCTTTAACAAAAAACCTGTAAAGAAATCTGACTTCCTACTCTAATAAGATAGTTTTTACAATGAAAAAACCCTAGACACAACAGAACAAACAAACATATGAAGACTCTAAAAGGTGTCAAGAAGAAGGCAGACTTGGCTAGGGACCTTGAGACTTCAGGAATGACATGGCGGTGAGTTCTCTGGGTTTCCTTTGCCTCCCATGTATCTGGAATGGGCACTGCAGAAGCCCGTAACCTGGAACAACCAACAGGCAGAGATGAAAAGATCTCCAAGAAGGGTCTCCTCTTTATACCAAAGGACGAGAAAAAGGGTGGCCTACAAGAATAGGAAATCTTTTGTAACTCAACTTACGTTGGGTAGCATGATCCCTCCCACTTCATACTCCTTTTTTTTAAACCGTTTTAAGCTATTCTAAGTTCTTGCCTTTCCATTTCAGTTTGAGTAGGCACTTTTATTATTGATTTGGGACAACTTTTCTAATGTGTGAATTTAGTGCTACAAATTTCCCTTCGGCACTGCTGTAGCTGTGGCCCACATATTTTGATGTTTGTACTTTCATTGTCATTTTTGGGAATGTATTATTTGATTTTCCTTGAGCCTTCCTTTTTTTTTTTTTTTAAACCTGTGGATTAGTTAGAAGGGTGTTACTCAGTTTCCAAGCATTGAGGATTTTTCTGTTTGTGCTCCTTGTTTCTGCTTGGTTTCTGGTTTGATTCCATTGTGGCTGGAGAACACACTCTGTATGATTTGAATTCTTTTAATATTGTGAATGTTCTTGGTGAATGTTCCATGGGCACTTGAAAATAATGTGTATTCTGCTTTTATTGGGTGGAGTGTTCAATAAATGTTGATTAGGTACTGTTGGTTAATGGTGTTGTTGAGGTCTCCGATATCATTGCTGATTTTCTGTCTAATTGTTCTACTCGTTGCTGAGAGTAAGAAGTTGAAGTCTCCAACTATAATTGTGGATTTTCTATTCCTCTTTCCAGTTCTTTCAGTTTTTGCTTCATGTATTTTGAAACTTTTGTTGTTTGATGAATGCATTTAGGAGTGCTGTGTCTAATTGGTGATTATGTAATTTCCCCTTTCACCTGGTAGTTTTTATTTGTGTCTAAAGTCTCCTGGATATGATATTAACATAGCCACTCCTACTTTTTAAAAATTCATGTTTGTACAATATATCTTTTCCTACACTTTTTTAAAAAAAATATTTTATGTATTTATTTGACAGACAGAGATCACAAGTAGGCAGAGAGGCAGGCAGAGAGAGAGGGGGGAAGCAGGCTCCCCGCTGAGCAGAGAGCCCGATGAGAGGCTCGATCCCAGGACCCTGGGATCATGACCTGAGCCGAAGGCAGAGGCTCTAACCCACTGAGCCACCCAGGTGCCCCTCCTACACTTTTTTTCAACCTCTTTGTGTCTTTATGTTTGAAGTGGGTTTCTTATAGAGTTGGGTTATGCTTTTTAATTCACTCAGCCATTCTTCTTTTTTTGATTGATATACTTAGACCATTTACATTTAATACAGTTATTGATATGTTAGGATTTAAGCCCACAATTTTATTATTTTTTTCTCTTTGTTCTTTCTGTTTCCTTTTTCCTGCCTTCCTGTGGATCACTTGAGCATTTTTTTAGAATTACATTTTCTTACCAACAGTCTTTCTATGATGGCATATGAATTCTTTAAGGTAATTTAGGCTTTCTTTACCATGCCACTGACTTCTTCCTGAGCCCTCCCTGGCAGAATGTTTAACACCTATACTTCTATCAATAATTTGTCCAAACCAATGTAGGATTTTTCTATCATGCTTTTCAAAATTCTTCCAGCTTCTACCCATTGCCCAATTCCCAAGTCACTTCCACATGTTTAGGCATTTGTTGTAGCAGCACTCTCCTGATACAAAATCTGTATCAGTCAAGGTTCAACCAGAGAAATAAAACCAGGATGAAATATATATTGAGATTTATGGGAAGAAATTGGCTTATGCAATTGTGGAAGCTGGCTAGGCAAGTCTGAAATTCGCAGAATAGACCAATAGCCTTCCTCTTTCCGTCTGGAATTCTTGGTCAGGAGCTGAAGATGATATCCACAGGCAGAATTTCTTCTTCAGGGAAACCTCAGCTCTGCTCTTGAGGTCTTCTACCTGATTGAATCAGGCCCACCCAAATTATCTGGGTTAATGTCCCTTACTTAAAGTCAACTGCTTACGGATTTTCATTGTATCTACAAAATACTTTCAGAGCAACACATAGATAAGTATTTGACTGAATGGGGACTGTAGGGCCCATAAAACTGGTCATCACAGACTTTAAATTGCCACAATCACCTTTTAAAGCTGTTTGACATCATAAACTAAGGCTAAGCATACAGGTACCCTGTGACTCAGCAAGTACCCTTCCAGGGTTATACCTAATATGAATCCATGTATCCACCAAAAGTCATGTAGAAGAATGTTCATAACAACATTAATGTGTTAGTCTGAAATTGGAAACATCCCAAATTTCCATCCACAGGAGAATGGATAAAGAAATTGTGGCATATCCACACAATGGACTACTACTTAGCAATGGCAAAGAACAACTTACTGCTATATGCGAGAGTGTAGATGAATGTCACAGATATAATGGTTGAGCAAAGCAAACCATTCACAAATGAGCACATTCTGTATGATTCCTTTTATATGAAGTTCAAAAACAGGCAAAACTCATCTACACTGTTAGAAATCAGGATAGTAGTTACCTTGGGTGGGAGCTATTGACTGGAAGCCTTCTGGGTACTGGCAGTGTTCTATTTCTTGATCTGAGTGCTGATTAAAAGTGTGTGTGTGTGTGTGTGTGTGTGTGTGTGTGTGTGTGTGTGAAGAACAATGAGACTGTACACTTAAGGACCCATACACTTTACTTAAGTTATACCTTAAAAAATTGCTTTAAATAATAAGATCCAGACAGCCCAGAATGAGTTGAAACCAACAAATTGAGATCTTTAATGTCTGGCAGTTTTAAAGTAGAGCATGAGGAAAAGCTGATTGGCAGTGTGGAGAAAAACTTGGGGGCTTCAGTTGACCACAAGTTCTGTATGAGTCAGCCATGTGACATGGCGATTTTAAAAGTGCATGTAATTTAAGCTGCTTTAGTAAAAGCAAAACCTCTGTTATGTTTCATCTTTTTGGTTCTAGCCCATCATTTTCAGATCTCTTTGGATCTTCATTCTGTCATGTAGGACAGAATGAAGTTGGAAAAAGAACTCTTAGCTAGGAAAATAAAGCAAAGCCTTGAAACTCTCCCTAATTAAGACAACTTTTTAATGTCGAGCAAGAATCCAACACGTTCTTTTCTTTATACCTGGACTTCGAGTTAGAGACCAAATGCAAGGCCATTCAAGAGTTCTCAACAAATTTAAGAGGACCCAGAGGCCAGTAATTAGGATGGTAATGAGAATTAACTCTGCCATATATGGAGGAACTTGAGACAAAAAAACGAAGGAGGGACATGGAAGGTTCCCTTCATTTTGAATATTGGAAGGGCTGACATGCAGAAGAGGGCAGTTCTGTTTATTCCTAAGGACAGAGCAAAACCTGCACATAGGTATGATGGTTATGTTTGCCTACGTTCTATATTAAGAAGGGACCACTTAATGTCTGGGGTCCTGAGAAAGAAACAGAGCTGGCCATGATGGAAGAATTTAGGCAATCACTCACAGACCACAGGCTGGCTAGTGCTCAGAGGACAACTGCGGCACAGTGCCTCTTTGCAGATGTGAAGAAACAAAGAATGGCACTAGGGGGAATGGAGGTGAAACCTTGACGATCGTGAGAAAGGACACATACTAATACCCATGCTGCATCACTATTTCCCATTTGCCATCTCTTACAAGGGGGGAGGGGTCAGTGGAGGACCCCGTAAAGATAAAGCATCAAACGTTTATAGCTGGAAATGGACCAGAAGTAGAAGGTCAGGTTGTTGCAGCTTCCCCAAGTCACCTCTGTAAAATGGAGCTAAGATTGGGGCGCCTGGGTGGCTCAGTGGGTTAAGCATCTGCCTTGGGCTCATGTCATGATCTCGGGGTCCTGGGATGGAGCCCCACATCCAGCTCTTTGCTCAGCAGGCAGTCTGTTTCTCCCTCTCCCTCTGGCCCTCCCCCCTGTTTGTGCTCTCTCTCAGATGAATAAATAAAAAAAAATTTTAAAAGAATGGAGTTAAGGGCTCCTGGGTGGCTCCATTGGTTAAGCGACTGCCTTCAGCTCAGGTCATGATCGAGTCCCGCATTGGGCTCCCAGCTCCACGGGGAGTCTGCTTCTCCCTCTGACCTTCTCCTTGCTCATGCTGTCTCTTACTGTCTCTCTCTCTAATAAATAAACAAAATCTTAAAAAAAAAAAGAATGGAGCTAAGATCAGTCACCAGCATTATGTTTTCAGAAGAGAGAGACCGGTTCCAAGTGCTGTCCAGACTCTCCAGTCCATTTATTGGGTCACCCATTTCAAAATCTTGCCTCTTTCAAGCAGCATAGAGAAAACCTTATTTATTACCCTTTAAAAAACATCCCCATCAACCACACTCCTATTGCCCCTCCAAAACTCAAGTCCTGCCATGTGGAAAACCCACCAGATCTTTATGCTCATAATAAAGTGATTTTGCTTTCACTGTATTTAATTTAGCAGAGCTGGCATCAAATATAAAGGATTATGCCAGCAAGTGTTGGTCAATCTAACCCTGTCCAGAATGCAATGCTTATTTTATCATCCGGCTGCAAAAATATTGTCATAACGATCTGTGACTATCTATGAAATACATAAAGTTATTAAAACACATTCTCTTACTAAACTGGTACCAAAAAATTGCATTAACAAAGCTAGAAGCAAACATATTTCATTTGCTTAAATAACACTAAGGAAGCTGCTGAAGCAAATCTTCTGATAGGCTGGCAGGCAGCAGGGAGATGATTTCAGTGATGATATGACATGATAAATTGCCTCCGCTGTACACAATTTTCACTCCAGAAAATAATTCATCTTCTACTCCTGTCACATTGTTCTTTCCCACTCAAGCGTGTGTCAGTTCCGTCATCTCTGGTGTCTGAGCAGGACCACATTTGTCCTTTGTGGCTGTAGCTTCAAAGATGCAAAACCATGAAAGGAAAACAAACCCACAAAGCACAGCCCGCTTTTGGACAACTTCTAAAATGTAAAAATCATTATTTGGGCCCCATTTACATGTTCACATCGAGAGTCCCATAGATACCCATAGAAGAATACTCTCTCGAAACAAGGTACCTTGAGAGGAAGCAGGAGCAGCCACACTGTGACCCTCTGGAAGCTTGATTGGGAAGTCTAGCACTTACCAGATGTGTGAGTTTCAGTAATTCTCTTAACTCTCCAGTTTCCACATTTGCAAAATATGGATATAATACAACTTTGTAGGGTTCTTAGGAAAATTTGGTGATGTCATAATTGGGTGTCTAGTCGCACTGTTTGTGTCTGTTAATTGGATTACCTGGTATGATCATTTGGTCATTTAACGAATATTTATTGAGTACCTATTTTCCAAGCACTGCTCTAGGGGCTGAGAATACAGCAGTTAATAAAGAAACCAAAATCTTGGGGCTCCTGGCTGGCTCAGTTGGTGGAGCATACAACTCTTGATCTCAGGGTCATGAGTTCGAGCCTCACCTTGGGTGGAGAGATGACTCAAATATATAAAATTTTTTAAAGAAAAGAAACCAAAATTTCTTTTCTAATGGATCTTCAGTCTACTGAAAACCAGTAGTTTGTCAGAAGGTGATGATTACTGAGGAGAAAAACATAGCAGAGGAAGGAGACTGGGGAGTGCCAGGATTGAGTGTGGGGTTGCAAGTTTTGATGAGGCGGTCACCTAAGACAATGGTGTGTGAGCAAATACCAGAAGGAAGTGAATGAGTGAGCCATGAGCCATGAACCAGGAGGATATCTGGGGCAAGTATGTTTCCGACAGAGGGGATGCAACTCAAAAAGCCTTGAACAGAAGCATGAATGGGGTGTTCAACACAGCAGGCTGTGTAGACTGTAGAGTGGTGTGAATGATGGGCAGAGTAGTAGGAAATGAGGTCAGAGAAGTAATGGGGTCAGATCACATGAGCCCTTGCAGTGCCTGACGCGTAATAGGTCTTACTGTACCATGCCATCATTATCACCAAACTTAAATATTTAAAGAACCATCCTTTTCTGGGTTGAAAACTGGAGAAAGCACAAGGGTGGCAGCAGGGAGATTCTTGACATCATCAGATGAGAAATGATGGCAGCTTGGACAGCAGTAACAGCAGTGGAGGATGGGAGCATGGTCAGATTCTGGATATATTTTAAAGTTAGAGCCAAGAGGATTTCCTGATTTAGTAAATGTTGGGTGTGAGTGGAAGAGAGGAATCAAAGATGACTTCAAGGTTTTGATGCCTGAGCAACTGGAAAGATGGGATTTTCATAATCTGAGGTGATGACTGTACAGGGGGAGCAGATTCTAGGCGCTCAGCAGCTGGTTTTGTGAAGTCTGTTAGACATCTGTATGGACGAGCTAATTAGGAAGGTGGATATCAAGTTGAGAATTCAGGGGAGAGGTCCATGATGGTGGTATCAGCATATGGATTGTATTTAAATCCATGGAACTGGATGAGATCACCAAGGGGTAAGGATAGATAAAGAGGAAGAGGAACTGAACTCTAGAGTACTCCAATGCTAAGAAGTCAGAAAAAAGAATGGGTCAATCCAAAGAGATGGAAAGTAGATTCATGGGTGGGTGGGGGTGGGGACGGAGAGTGACTGTTCATAAATAAGGGTTACTTTTTGCAGTGATGAGAATGTTCTGGAATTAGATCATTGTGATGATTACCAACTCTGTGAGTACACTAAAACCCACTTAATTGTACAGTACAAAAGGGTAAATTTTATGGTATGTGAATTGTATCTCAATTTTAAAAAAAAGAAGTCAGATGGGGCGCCTAGCTGGCTCATTTGGAGAACATGTGACTCTTCATCTTGGGGTCATGAGTTCAAGCTCCATGTTGTATGTAGAGATTACTTAAAAATTAATTTAAAAAAAGAAGTCAGAAGAGGAGGAATCAACAGAGGAGACTGAGGAGAAGTCAGTGAGGTGGGAAGAAAACCGGGAGAGTGGATTGTTCTGGAAGAAAAGAGAAAAAAAAGTTTCAATAAGATTGTGTCAGATTCTGTTGAGATTTAACCTAGGTTGAGCCTAGGTTGAACCAAGGCGCTGGCAGCTGCATTGGAATAAGTGTGCAATCTCCCTAGGGAACTTCTTGGATGGACAACGCTCATTTACTAAATGTAAAAATTCTGATGTCATTGAATAAATATGAAAGCTTTGAGATGCTGGTTATCATTGGATTTAGCATGATGAAGATCATTGATGACCTTGATCAGAGCCATTTAGGTGAGATGATGGGGGTGAAAGCTTGACTGGCGTGAGATGGGGAAGAAATCATTGGTCACCTTTAGAGGGTGCTAAGGATACAATTAATTATTTTGAGAACTGGTAAATAGAGGGAGAGACTCAAGCATCCTTCCTGCCTTTCTACAGAAATGGTACCACTATAAAGCCATATAGTAGATGAGGGGACATTTCTATTTATTGAGGTATTTCCAGCTAATAACTGAAGATGGGATGGTAGAATTCTAAGATTACCACATTGTAATTCTCAGTGGAAATCTATGCATGAGATTAGCCATATTAGTAATAGCTGCTAACATCACACAAAGAGGCATTATCACATTTTCGTACCTCTCAATGTAAGCACACACACCACCATTGCAGTGGTCTAGCAAATAAATAAATAATAGATGGATAGTTAGATAGATAGATAGATAGACCAACCAACCAACCCACCCATCCACCCAAATCTGGTAAAGCCTCTAGATCCAATCTCCAGTATACAAAAAATATAGGAGACACAGGAGCATGTTTTTATTAGAGACTTTATTTATTTATTTGGGAGAGAGAGAGAGTGCATGCACATGCACAAGCAGGGGGGGAGGGGTAGAGAGAGAGGGAGAAGTAGACTCCCCACTGATCAGGGAGGGACTCGATCCCAGGACCTTGGGATCATAACCTGAATCAAAGGCAGATGCTTAACAGACTGAGTCACCCAGTCACCCCACAGGAGCAGGTTAAATATCTCATGAATCTCATCTCCAACCAACACCCTGATCTAAGCCAACATCATCTCTCGCCCGGATAACTGGATACAACTCCTAACTGATCTTCCTGCCTCCATTCTCACTCCCCTACAGCCCAGTTTCCCCATAGCAGCCAGAACCATAGTCTTTTCAAAGCAGATTGGATTATGTCTCTCCTCCTCTTAACACTGTTTGGTGGTTCTTCCACTGTCACCAAAATATGAATCCCAAATCCATAACACGACTGTGTCTACTTCTCCAGTACCCCCTCTCAGGACTCCCTCCCCTTCCTCAAGCTCTGGGAACTTTCCATTGTCCCTTAGACATGCCTAGGCACTGTGAGCACTGGTCCTTCAAGTATGTTGTCCCTTCGCTTAACCTCACCTTCACCCTGTTCACCTGGCTGACCTTCATGTCACAGCTTATATGTCACTTTCTCCAGAAAGCCCACTTTGGCCCTCACACGCAGCCTTTGGGGCCCTTGCTGTGTGTTTCCAGAGCTCTCTACATATTCTTCCTGTCATAGTTTTAATCTAACTGAATTGTAACTCCCTCTTTTCTGTCTCTCCATCTAGATTAGAAACTCTGGAGAGCAGAGACCTCTTCTCTCTTGTTCCCTTCTGTATGCTGTGTGTCAAGCTCATAGTCAGCTCTTTGCTCCAGCTCGGCCTTATACCCTCATTTTAGAAAGTCTGGCCACTCATCCTTCATATATCATGGTCATCTCATGGCTTCATGGTTATATCCTCATGGTCATCTCATGGTCATCTCATGGTCATCTCCTCATGGATGTTGTCCCTGCTCACCCAGTCACTCTACCTCATTACCCTACTTTTTAAAAAAGATTTATCCATTTATTTGGGAGAGAGCAAGAGAGAGAGAGAGCAAGCATGAGCAGGAGGGGCAGAGGGAGAGAGAAAATCTCAAGCAGAGTCCCCACTGAGCACAGAGCCCCATGCGGGGCTGCATCCCAGGACCCTGAGATCACGACCCAAGCCTAAACCAACAGTCAGATGCTTAACCAACTGAGCCACCCAGGTGCCCCCACATTACCCTGCTTTTATTTGCTGCATGGCACCTACCACTCTTGAATGTTTTCTGTGTGTGTGTGTGTGTGTGTGTGTGCACTTGTCTGTTTATTGTCCCATCTTTTCGGGCAGGAACATATACTCCATGGGACCAGCGACCTTGTCTGGTTTTGCCCCACACCATAACATGGTGCCTGGGTTAAAGCTTGGTACATGGTACGATGAATATTGGATGAATACATAATGGGTGAACGGAATGAATGAACCAATGAATGAATGAATCAGATGTAACCCTCAGAGGAGAGCAGCAGTCCCCAGGCAGAAGCAGTAAACTAAGTGAGGAGCCCATGACACTAGAGCTGGGGCCCAAGATGGGTCCTCAGTGGTTCCCTAAGGGCCAGGGCCTACTTTCTAGCATGAACTGCCTCTGGCACTCATGAAAGTTGCTCTTAAAATTTCCAGATGGGACACACCCTTGATATGGAAAGAAAAAAATAGCCTCCCCCCGTGGCTGGCTGGAAAAGGGCTGGCGGGAAGTGGGTTCTCAAAACTTCCAGTGGCTGCTGGAGACTGGTTCATCGGTGACAGGTAAGGCTTGGGGCACAGATGTCCCATGAACACTCATGGAAACCAGCATGTCATTAGCTAGTGGTAAGACCCAGGGCAGGACAGAGTGGCCCGGATGTCTGGTGGCCCTTTTGAACAGTTCCAGCTTTTCTGGAGAGCAGTGCAGAGGAATTTTGGCCAACAGGCCCTGCATTCCATCGCTGCACCCCCCCCCATCTTCAGCACTCCCACCTCCTCCCACCAGCAGGAACAGAAAGTCATCGTTCCACCTCCAGAAGTTCTGTCCACAGGAACGTATCCAACCCACTAAATGGAGCTCTTCACTCCTGTGAATACTAAGAAGGGAACCCAAATGGAGCCCGTGCCAACATCACTTCTCCCTTGCTCGACATCAAAATTGAGGTTCTGAGCTTTCCAACAAACATTTCTGAAGCCACCCCCTTTTTGTCGAAACTGGAACGTAAAGAGCTCTCTCGTGAAAAGCCTCTCTTCCGCCTCTCCCTTAGCTGGAGAGCCATGCCAGTTTGGACATCTCCCAAGGACCAGACTTTCTATGCCAGGCTTTTTATGAACAAAGCACAAGTTCCCTCAAATGCTGCGTGATGGCTGGAAGTCCTGTGGGATTCAACCCTCGGAGGATTCACACCCAAAGTCCTCTTGATTATTAAGAACTAGCAGAGTGGACACTACACTCCAAGGATAAAACCCAACGCCCAAAGGCCCATTTGCTTGCTATTTTCCATACGACTGTGGACAGTTTGGCCCTTTATGTGCCCTGGTTCAGGAGACCCTGTGTCGTGCTGCCTGAACAATAGAAGACCTCATTCCTGCTCCTGAAAGAGTCGAGGGGGGCCAGATCGACATACTTGGAAAGGCAGACACGTTAGTGCAGAATCTAGTAGAGCAGATGCCCAGACGGGGCGGCCAGCATCTCCCTCTGCATTGCCTCTGGTGAGTGGTCAGAGACTCCCGGTGTCCTTGGGACTCCCGAACCCGAGGACCAGGCCCCACCCCTCATCCAGGGCTAGACATAACAGCTCAAGCTTAAATTCGGGTCCCTGGAGCAAGAAGACCTCTGAAGAGCACCAGAGCCTCCTGTCTGAAATCTCTGCTAGATTTCCATTCTTCGGGAATGGAGAGTGGGTTGGGGAGCCCCAGCCTCACTCCCTCGGAGCCAGGGCAGGGCGCGAACCCAGGACTCATGGCTCCTATCCTAATCCTTCTCACCTCTCAGTAATCCATGTGATCGTACTTCTCCACGCCAGCTCGTGGCAAGTCTAAGCACAAACACAGATCTGAGTGACTCCCCACAACCTCCCCGGAGGCGGGCGTCTGAGACGCAGCCGAGCAGAAATCAGTGAAGTGACTGAGCTCAGAAAATGCAGACATTTTGTGTGGGAGGCAGCGGCTCTTGGGGGGCAAAAAAAAAGGAGAGAAAGAAAGAAAGATAGTCAGGAAGAAAGAACACACCGAAAAGCAACTTGTTGAGCTGGTTATCTTCTTTTTTTTTTTAAGATTTTATTTATTTATTTGACAGACAGAGATCACAAGTAGGCAGAGAGGCAGGCAGAGAGAGAGGAAGGGAAGCAGGCTCCCTGCTGAGCAGAGAGCCTGATGCGGGGCTCGATCCCAGGACTCTGGGATCATGACCTGAGCCAAAGGCAGAGGCTTAACCCACTGAGCCACACAGGCACCCTGAGCTGGTTATCTTCTTGCCAGGCAATATCCCCGTGGCAGAATGAGCTCCAGGAAGAGGAGAAAGCAGGCATGTCGTGGTTTTCAGAAACCATCCAACTCCAGACAGCCCCCCAAATGTTGACACCCCCCCACAGCAGTCCCTGCAGAGGGAGAGAAAGCCCCCGCTGAGAAATTGTATGGCCCAAATGCTGAAAACATACACCCAAATCCCAAAACGTGTTTCTGAAATAGAACCCTGACTCCTAATCCCTTGGGTAAGGCTGACCACCCCCTCCCACCTCTCTCTCTCTCTCTCTCTCTTTTTCTCTGAAGCAATCCTCTGTGGAGTGCTTTTTAGGGAACCCCGTTCATTCAGAACCTGCAGTCAATTCCTTGAGATAGCCTGAGTGCTATATTGATTCATTTTTTTAATTGGCTAGTGTTTGATCCATGGCCACGAGGCCGCTGTCCCAACAAGGCCACACTTCTTTGGGTCCAAAAAGGTGAAGGGGATTTTCTCAGGTGTCACAGAGCTGGGCTCTGAGGAGCAGCCCCCTGAGATGTCCAGGGCGCTGGCAGCTGCATTGGAATAAGTGTGCAATCTCCCTAGGGAACTTCTTGGAAGGACAACGCTCATTTACTAAATGTAAAAATTCTGATGTCATTGAATAAATATGAAAGCTTTGAGATGCTTGTTAAAAATCAATCTCTCTCTCTCTTTTTTTTTTCTTTTCTTTTTTTTGCGTGCTGTGTTTTGGGAGCAGGGGAAGGGAACAGGGCATGCTACTAAATTCGCATGCTCTCTTCCGGGGCTGGGAAGCTTGGTAAACTTTTCCTGAAAGGGCCACAGAGTAGGTATTTTCAGCTTTGTGGGCCATTTGGGCTCTGTCACGTGGACTCAACCCTGCCTTTGTAGTGCAAAAGCCGCCACAGGTGGTGGTGTCCGAACCAAATAAAACTTTATTTGCAAAAACAGCCGGCCCAGCGGCCCTGGTCTGTGGGCTGACTCCGGGCTGTATGTAGTTCGCGACCTCTGCTCTCCGTAGAGCTAACGCCCCTTCGCAGACTTCTGTTGAACGTCTCCAAACAACTTGCTGAAAGGTAAAGGGACGAGCCGGGTCCCTAGGCTCCCATAATCACTTCTCTTCAGCCGTTCTCAGTTTAATCCCATGATGTCATTCTGCAATGCAATGGGTCACTGACAGGGTCACATTACTCAGAAAAACAGGATGTTTGACACCTAAAATATTCAGAACAAGCCCAGAGCTCATCTCTGCAAAAACGCTCTTACATAATGGGAAGCCGGGACAAAGGGAAGGCAGCAAGGGTTGGCTCGAGGGACAGTCACTCCCACGGAGGAGGCACACTGGGCCAGGCCCAGATGGCAGGAGAGCACCTCTGTACTTGCAGCTGTCACTCTAGTGGACAGATGACTTCATTTCAGCTCCCCTCAAATAAAGGGGTAATCATCTCTCACTTGGGAGAAACACCATATGGTAGATGCTTTGAGAAGTTGTAAGAAAAGTAGAAAGTGCTTAGGCGGGGAAAGCTTCGTCTAAAAGCATGAAATTTGTCTAGAAAGGGATCAGGCTGTTTCTTTGAAATGCTTACTAGAAAACCGAGTCTAAACCAGCAGGATTAGATAACAAGAGCGGCATTATCGAGGCAGATCCCCGGGGGAGATCTGTTTCTGGTGTTTACCTACCTTTAGTGCAACTCAAATCCTGAACATGCATCCGCAAGGCCTTCCCGTGACCTGCTCCTGCTGAAACCTTGGTGCCCACCACTCTCTGCCTTGTGCTCCGGGCTCCAAAATACAGCACGGAATGGCTTTTCGTTCCCCAGAGGCCCAGAGGTATGTGGCCCCCTGCTCACTGGGGTTCCTTGTCCTCGAAGTCCTGTCTCCCCTTCAAAATTCGGTCTCCTTTGTCTGTTCCCTGCCCCTCGCAAATGTGTCCAGCACCACCCCCTTTCTGTGCTACCCTGGGCTCTTACACATGGTTCTCCTATTGTACGTACCACACTCTCCAGTCCTTTATTTGCTTATCTGACTGATTTCTTCCAAAAGAGCGCGAGCTCCTTGAGGTCCGATTCGTCTCTGGATCCCCAGGGCAGAGAGCGTGCTAGTGCTCAGGAAGAACTCCAGAAACCTCTGTGAGGGGAGATACCCAATCATGGAGACACCTTACTTACCCAGCTGTTCTCTTTTGAACCAGAGCTGTGTTTTCCAGGGCTAGCCTCAGTTCGGGCTCCAGGTGAAGGCCTCTAGAATACACGGCATCGGCTTCCTCAGCACAAAGCTCCCGTCAACTGTATCACTCGCATAGCTCTTCTGTTAACTAACTTGTTTTCTTTCTTCTTCCTTTCTTTCTTTTTTCCTTCCTTCCTTCCTTTCTTTCTTTCCTTCTTTCTCTCTTTTTAAAGATTTATATATTTATCTCAGAAAGAGAGAGAGAGCACACATGAGGGGAGGGGTAGAGGGAGAGAGAGGATCTCAAGCAGACTCCGCACTGAGCTTGGAGCCCAATGCAGGGCTTGATCTCACAACCATGAGATCATGACCCCGAGATCTTGACCTCAGCTGAAACCACGAGTCGGACGCTCAACCGACGGTGCCACCCAGGCGCCCCTTCCGTTAACTTTCTTAACTGAGCTCTAATATACCAAGACTTTCCGTCCTTCTCCTGGAAGTCTCTCAGCCAGCTCCTTCTTATGCTCCAGGGGCCTTCTCTGCAGGGTCTCCTCTTTCAAGAGGCTGTCCCTGACTCCCCAGTCGTGGGTAGGTCTCCCCACGGCTCTGTCCTGGCCCACAGTTCTTTTGCTTTTTCCCCCTCAACACCATCTGTAATAACTGGTAATATGTCTTGACTTGTGCGTGATTTGCTTCTCCCTACTGGTGGGTTAGCTCCACGAGGACACAGGCTTCTTACTCACTGTCGCGGCCTTGGCCTAGCACAGCGCTTGGCACGTCAGCCAGCTTTCAGTAGCTATCTGTGGGATGCATGAAGTGAGGTCTGAGTGTCGTAAGCCAACCCACCCGGAATGCCTCACACAGTACCCACTGCCTGTAGGCACTCGGAGAACGTTCTCTTCGTCAACCTCTCTTCAACCCCGTGAATCCCAGGAAACAGCTAGGATAATGAAGCCACATTCGCCCCACTCCAGTGCTTCCAAAGATGTTTCCCTTCACCCTCAGACAAACATAAAGGGAGAGGACTGCCCCCCAAAAAAGGTTAATTGCCATCTTTCATGTCCAAATAAGACAGGCGCGGAGTTGACAGCATTCGTGTTTCCTTCAAGTGTGGCAGAAGCGAACTCCCCCACAGCCCGAGCAAAGGGAAAGACCAGAAATGGTCACACATAACCTTAAAAGTGGCTCTGACCAGGCTGCAGAGCGAGACAAGGCCGGGTTAGGAGATTATGCCCATATAAGGCCCTGCAGGCAGCTCCCAGTGGAGCCTGAGATAATTTGGCACCTCTCGGCAAAGGCCAACAGCGGCAAAGGCCAACAGGATTGCTTTCGGGGCTTTGTTCACAAATAATTCTCGCTCTGCTGTCTACGTTTTCATCTAAACATTTGAGGAAAAACCCACTACCACCCTACATATCCCAGGCCTCAAAGATTCTTGAAAGAAGTGCTGAAAATAACCCAAAGGCAGCCGTCATGGAGATGTTCGTTGGAGGCTCCCTGGAGCTCGTCCTGGGTGGCTGGGGAAGAGGCTGGGAGAGGAGACCAGGGCTCTGGAAACCACCTGAATTCACGCTGAGACCTGCCTTTTTTTTTTTTCTCTTTCTCTTTCTGCCAGTGACCTGCAAGGTGATGGGAAGGGCGAAGGAAGGATGGCAAACTTCCTGGGAAGAGCTAGATAGCATTTTCGACGTTGCGGCCATGAGGTCTCTGTCACGGCTCCTCGACTCCACTGTTGCAGAGGAAAGGCCTTCTGCCATGCGTAACCGAGTGGGTGTGGCTGTGTCTCAATAAAACTTTATTGATCAACATTGAAATCTGAGTCTCATGTAATGTTCACTTCAGAAAACATTCTTCTTTCGATTTTTTTTAACCATTTAAAGACATAAAAGCCATGCTTAGCTCTGGGCAGCACAAACACAGGCAATGGGCCAGATCCAGACTACGGGCTACAGGGGACGGACCCCTGCAGTAGCCAGGATTGCACACAAAACAGCCGCAGGCCTTTGGACTCACTTGGATTTTTCAAGCTTACTTCTGCCACTTTTTGGTTGGGTGGACTCTGAGCCTTAGTTTCCCCATCTTGCCAGCTCTGGAGAATGAGGATTCAAAAAGACAAGGCATGGACAGCACTTGGCACACAGCAAGGACTCAAACCACGTCAGCTACTGTTATCTGAGATCCCCTTCGATTCGTGTTGGGATTCTCCTTTCTGATGAGCCAAGCGCCTAGCATAGTACCTGGCACACAGTAGACACACACGAATTGTTTGTTGGATGAATGAAAGGTCCCCCACGGAAATGCAGCATGCGATGCCTTCACTCACTATGCCTAGGCTGGCGAATTTCCACCTGCCTCACTTCCAAACTCTCAGTTTGGGCCCAGTGGCCCGGTTGGGTCATCACTGGGGACTGGAGCCTGAGGCTAGACTTCGTGCCATATTGGGACGTAGAGGGAGTAGGTGCTCAGTAATTCCTTGGCAAATGAACGAATGAATGGATGAACCAATGAACAAATGAATGAACAGCTATCACCCAAGCCAAGTCCTTTGGTGTTTGAAGTCCAAGAAAAGAGACCCCTTTTCCATCATCTCTAGAGCTCATGATGTTGGGGGGCACTAGGAGAAGGGACCCCTCTGAAAATCCACTTGCCCGCCCGCCACCTGCCTCCCCAGGAGACACAGCTCTTGCACAAACAGACTGGGGCTTTTCGGAGCCAAACTGCTCTTTGCAGACGCATCCGCATCCAGAGGGCCGCTGCTCCAGCTGCTAAGGTAAAAGAGGGGTTAGCCAGTGATTCAGGCCTGTGTGCTTCATGGGGGGAAGCCATTTATTTTTCTATAAACAGCATATGGTGCTCATCTCCCCCTCAGCTGGAGGCTGTGGGGATTCCTGGCACGGGGGTCATTTTAAGTTTCAAAGTTTCTCCCAGGTTCTGGGAAGAAAAAAAAAACTGCAGAAAACACGGGAGGGGAAATCATCTTGAGCCACCCGTGGCAGTTCTGAAACCACGAAGAGCATCGTGAGCAGGTCAGAGGCTCCAGCAAAGAGCTTGCTGGAGAAAGGCCCCGGCAAGGCCCTGCCAGGCCGAGACGGTGCCGGTTTCCCCACCCGGAGACACGGCGCGGGCGTCAATGGGCGCACTGTCTCGGCAGCTGCCTGCCCGGAAAGCCTCAGCCTCGGGGGACACCGGGAAGGGGCCTGTGGGCTACGTGAGCACTGACAAGACGCTCAGAGGCTTCCAGCTCTCCTCCAGAGGAAGGCTTGACTTGGCTCCGACTACAAATACCGTCAACCACATCAGAGCTGTTTCACAAAAGCGCTCAGAAAATGGAAAATGTTCAGGGCATTTGTGGGAACCAAGAAGGAGCCAAACACAGGCATGGCATCATTTTTCCCACCACCCAAGGGGCCACCTTCCCAAGTCTCGAAGAGGCAGAAAGGGGAAGGGTGGTTAGGGAGTCTCGTGCCCATTGAGCAGGCCCCTGTGAGCCCATGGCATCAGCCACTGCTTCAGGATGAACAACAGTGATAAAGCCCATAACAGCTGTCACTGAGTGTTCCTGGAAGCCCAGGCGCCGTCCTAAGTAGCTGTGTGACCTCGGACATTCCCTGACCCTCTCTGAGCCTCAGTTTGTAGTTTATCTGGAAAAGAGGGGTAATATCCGTGCTTCACTCAGAGGGCTGTCGTAGGGCCTCACTGGGGCCATGTGTGTGAAGGGCTTAACCGTGTCCCTGGCCCCATCAGGCACTCCGTACACGGGCGGCAACTGGTCCACGTGAAAAATATCCAGTGATTAGGATCGAAGTGGGGAATGAGAGCAGTCTTAGCTCTGTCTGACTTCTGTCCTCCCTCACCTTCCCTCTTCTCACCTTCCCTTGGCTCTTAGACACAGACTCGTTCAATTCTCCCTCGACCCCCAAAGAGGGTGGGCAGAGGGCAAGGGCTTGAACCATCAGGGCGGGAAGCACAAAGCCATCCCTTGTGGCTCTGTCTGCCCGTGAGCGGCGACTCTGAGCAGCCTGCCTCTTCCTTCCTCCTGGCCAGGTCCGCCTTCTGCATCTCCTTGGACAATGTGACTTTGGCCCGCTTCCCCAGTGAGAAGTTGGCAGTGGGCTACCTTGCTGGGCTATCAGCAAGGTGAATCAGAAATGCCAAGGCATCCGAAAAGAAAACCCACCCCTTCTGTGATGGCCCACCCCAAAATAATGCCCCCAGAGGTGTTTCTGGAGGTAAGGTGGAAGAGGGAACAAAAATGAGGGGCAGCAACGGGTCCAGGGAAGGGAGTGTCTTATCTTGGTGCGTCGTTCTGCTCCTTCTTTTCATTCTCAGCATCTACTCTTTGCTGAGTAATATGCCTCAGGCACGGGGGAAACAGGGCAAACAGGACGAGGTGACCATGCCCGAGGGGCGCATCGTCTAGTGGGGGAGCTGGACAAAATAAACAAGCGCTTCCAACATGCCCTGCAAAGTTCTCTGCAGGAGAGGAGCACAGGGGGGCGGCGGGCCCCAGAGGAACAAGCTCCCGAGCTCATCGGGGAGCGTGTCTGTTTTAGTCCAAGAAAAAGCCAGCAGCAGCAGCAGCAACAAAAAATAGGCTCTCACGAAAACAAGCGGAACTCAGCAGCCCAGGAAACCAAATGCAGCCGGTGCAGAACTTGCAAACGAGCCTGTTCGTCTGGCTCCTGGTGATTCGGGTTTTCCTTCTTGTCCACCATCCCTGAGCCTGTCGATTAGGCTCAAGCCTCCAACCCGCCAGCAGTTCATCTTTAAGAAAATGCTCATGATTTGAGGTTACAAAATACAAAGTAAAAAGACAAAATCCTGTAGACTGGTGGGATTCCAATTTTATAGAACACTTTGTTTCTGTATGTGGGAGAGCAGGTGCATATCCAGCAAAAGGGCTTGGAAGGAAACACATCAAAATGTTAATGAGGGTTGTCTTTGGGAAGTATTTTTATATCTTCCTGTTTCTTAAACATTTAAGTGTTCCCACACTGAACATTATTAATCTTTATTATCTGAAAAACACTGTAAATTTCAAAAGTGGAGAGCCAGCCAAAGGCTCATGCTGTATGACTCTGTTTATGTGACATTCTGGAAAAGGCAAAACTATAGGGACAGAAAACAGGTCAGTGGTTGCCAGGAGTCTGGGGTGGGGACTCAAGGGAATTTTTTGAGTGATTAAAAACATTCTGTATTCTTCTTGTGGTGATTACATGACTGTGTGTTTTCAAAACTCATAGAACTATACACAAAAAATGATAAATTTTACTGTGTATAAATTGTTCCTTAATACATCAGAGTTTTTTTTTTAATGTTGGAGTGTGGATCATTTCTCCAATTCTATTATCTCAGGACAGTCCAATAAACATAGGAAGATAATGAATATTTTGGAGTATACAATTTCAAAAAGAAGATCAGAGAAAAAAAGAATTTTCCTATGCCTGTCAATCTCCCCACGTTCAGCCTTAGATGGCTGGGGCTTGAGTTTTGTTTTTTATTCTTTGCTCCTTTTTTAAAAAAAGTCACTTGAGACCAGGATTGATGTGAAAGACATAGTTTTTCTTGGTATTTAATGAGGTGACTTTAGTATGAATTCGAGTATATGATTTACAACTGGAGTGATATCTTTATGAAACATTTACATCTGTGACAACACCTAATAAAACTTTTTATTGGAAACATTGCTTGTATGGTTAGAGCAGACTGTCAAAGTCATCCCCGTGGACCGGACGCATCACAAATTGATCATTTATACTGCTGCTCTCGCTAATCTCATACCTACAATCAATCAGATGGGGAATCGAGGAAAGGGCGAGGCAATGGCATCATTTTCTTTATGAAGCTTGGAGTTTTCATTTACTGCAAAGGGATGCAACATAAAGACAATCTTAGAGTAGGAAATTATATGAGCCTGAAGTTGGCAAGAAATGAAGATTATCTGTAGAAGGCAAGAGGGAATACCTAGACACAGACCCTCCCTCCTACCTAAGGACCCGAGGGCTTACTGTATCCACAGCATAGAGACAAGCACTGCAATTCCTGTCCTGAATGACCAGGGTAGGCCCTGTCCAACTCAGTCATGTCACTTAAATATTTGTGACTGCTATGTGCTTTATTTAATAGAGAACAGGTCATTGTCCATCATTAAGACGTCAGCTGCTGTATAACTGAGATAGAATCTGGGGATGCCTGGGTGGCTCAGATGGTTAAGCCTCTGCCTTCACTGAGGTCGAGATCTCCAGGTCCTGAGATCGAGCCCCACGTTGGGCTCCTGGCTCGGTAGGGAGCCTGCTTCTCCCTCTGCCTCTCCTCCCTGCTCATGCTCTCTCAAATGAATAAATAGAATCTTTAAAAAAAGTTGAGATAGAATCTAAAGCTGCCCTTTGGTTTCTTCCTAAGGTTAGCAACAAGAGAGAGTTCTAATGCAATCCATCAATGCTGGGCGGGTGGGGCGGGGAACTTCCTTAGTACAGAGAGGGGAGCTGTTCCAGCTCCTCTTTAATTTGCCTGTAAATTCTTCTGTTCTTCCTTACAAGTGGCTCCAAATGTGTGGTACAGAAACTACATGTACAGATGTTTTTGCTTCAAATAAAATCAGTTGAGAACTCACAGAGAAATACTGAGAATCAGAAAATAATCTAAGTGACTGATCCTGGAAAAGGACATAATGAAAATGGAGTGGCATGGAGTTCCCCACGGGAAAAAAAAAACTGGCCATATTAGTCTACTTAATTTACAAACTAGGATTTTGAAACTCTAGACCCATCTAGCTAATGGCCCCCTGGCCATGCTCCCATGGGCCCATGACCCACACGTACTTCATGCTCAATGTGTCCCAACCTGAACTCCTTCCTTCTCCCTCTCCCTGCTCTTCCTGAGTTCCACGTTGTGGAGAATGGAACCACCACTCACCACTCACTTGGGCCAAAAACCCGGTCGTTATCCTGAATGTTCCACTCTCCCTCACTCTTCCATCTCAGTCAGTAGGGTCTCTCCTAAACCTACTTTGGCCGTTCCCTTACCGTCACTGTTGGTCAGTGATGTCTCCATATTCCTGGATCCAGTGGATGCCTTTCGGTCTATTACTTGACCTCTTGACTGATTTTGACATTTTCGACCATCCCTTCCTTATGAAAATTCTTTTTCTCTCTTGGTATCTGTAACACCACTTTCTTACTGTTTCTCACCAACTCCTCAAGTTCTTCCCTCCCAGCCTCCTTTTATTCTACTTTCCCTTTATTATTTTTTTTAAGATTTATTTACTGCCAGAGAGAGAGGTGGGGGGAGAGAGAGCACAAGCAAGGGGAACGGCAGGCAGGGGGAGAAGCAGACTTCCTGCTGAGCAAGGAGCCCGATGTGGGACTTGATTCCAGGACCCTGGGATCATGACCCGAGCCCAAGGCAGACGCTTAACTGACTGAGCCACCCAGGCGTCCCTCTACTTGCCCTTTAAATGTCACTGGATTTCGTTTGCTCTGGTTTGGTTTTGGTTTATTTCCTATTTTATTTCTAGGACTCTTTCTGTTGCAGACCAAGATCTCTTGGTGATCTCATCCACATCCAAAGCCGAGATCTCTCTCCTGTGCTTTGGGCTCAGAGATCTAACATGTCCTTTAAAGCTGAACTCAGTGCCCCCTTACTGCAGCTCTGTCTCTATCACTAATGTGTAGGCTCCTTGCGAGCACAAACCTTGCCTTATTCACCTCTGAATTCCCAGTACCCAGGGAAGGCACTCAAAGTTTGCTCAATAAATGAATGATTAATAGAATCAAGTAATTAGCCACCTATGAAAGGTAGAGGTTTGACTCCCACTACTGACATCTCTACCAACAGGTCAGAAAAAGTAGAGCTCAGCTGGTTAGAGTACAGAGTAATGAGAGCAAAGTTGCTGGCTCCATCATTCCACAGACCAGCCAGCTTGTCCTGGATGGTAGCCATAGGCCAACTTTGAACTCTAACCAGCCATCTTGGAAATGTAACGGCGGTCACCAAGGGCTGTGGGTGAGAACAGAGAATCATCAGCCCCAAGGGCGGTAGGGTATGACCCCAGCCCATCATCTTTATCTCTCTTTGGTGTCTCCACCTGAGCTCCCTTTGTGGGGTGTGGTTGGTGTTGGTTCAAGAAAACCTTAGAAAGACGGAGAGAGAGAGAGAGAGAGATTTTCTCCTTCTGAAGCATCTCCAGGGGCTACGCATCTCACACCTGCCTCTCCCAGGAAAGTCTAAGGTGAGCCAAGAAAATTTTCTTTATAGTGTGAAGGGCATACTTTCTGAGATTCTGAGTTTAATGCACATTTTTAGGTCAGCACATTAGTCCTACAATTTCTGGGCGGAGGACTTAAATCCTGCTGTGGAAGGACTGTAATCCTGAGTTAACATAAAAGCAATTTTAGGAAATATCTATCAGGACCAACATTACATTGAAAAAAAAAAACCCAAAACCCAAAACCTGACACATCTCTGCAGATCATCATTCTCTCCAGGTAGTTCTGAAGTGACTTTTCCCAACGACCCTGGAGGCAATGAAGACTCCATTTTGGAAACATTGGCTGGGTGAGCGGGTGACTCACACCTCAGATGAATTAATAAAAGTTAAGAAAACAAAACCAGATGTTTCCTTCACTTTACTATAGGCCTCTATGCTTTCGTTGGTCAGTTACACTGTCCGTTGCTGATTTCCTTCTATTGAGGTAAGAATCAATTTTTTAAAAAGTTTGAGTCCCTGCTATTTGGCTCGAACTTCCACAAAGACTGCAGCTCCGGCACCGACCATTTCAGCAAAGCTACAGAAGACCAGAGAGCTTGGAACTTGCTAGAAAACGCTTGCGACAACCTTTGGGGAAAAGCAGGGTGAAGCAGGCTCTGCGCTCGCAGATCAACCTCCACGGAATCAGCAAGGGCCTGGCCAACTAGCCGCGGCTTCCTCTCCAGATCCAGTATTCATTCCTTGGCCCTTGACCCTCCCAGAAAATGCTAAGGACTGCATTTTAGCAAGCCTGCAACATATATTTTCATTCTTTTGGCCAGACCAGTGGAGGATACAACGAAATCCAGAGTGACGCACTTTTAAATTTCCTAATCACACCACCCATCGTTCCCTGAGAACTTCGGAAGCTTTCTGCTTTTTGTAAGGAGGGAAAATAATTTATTTTTTCCTCCATCTATTGTACTTGGGTTAGAGCAATTATTTTCCCCAGACACCACCCATAGCAGAAAACTCCAGATGTTCTTGGGTTATAATGGGAGAATGGATTACAAGTCCTGGCGTTTCTCAAACTTGGCATCCTCCCTCAACTTTCTCGCTGGGGGCCCTCAGTCCCCTTCTCCCACACTTTTCCCAGCTGGGCTCTGTCTTTTCTTACCTCAGGGAACCAGGGGCAAACCTAGCTCTGTACCTTGACAGCTCCATCCCTTAACTTCTTTGTCATGAAAGTATTTTCTAGAACTGCAGTTACTGTCATTCTGCCCCCCTCATTTGCCCAGCTCCAGGTGGCAGGGTGTCACCGTAACCACCTCCCCCGGCCCCACCCCCCAGTCATTCGCTACAGTTAGTCACTGAGTCCTGCCAAGTCTACCTACTAAATGACTTTTTTCTCCCCTGGGCCAGCTGTCTCACCTGGCCAGGTGTTCTAACCATTACCCCTGCATCCACTTTTGCCCCATCTTGATAATCCATCTTTCCTACTGCATCCACAAGGAGAGAGATCTTTCTAGAACCCAAATGTGGTCAATGTCTTCCATACACTGCCACTCCCTGGGAATGTAGTGGGCATGGTGGCCTGGGAAAATTCCTTAGACCAGTGAGCAATGTGTAAGTGCTCAAGTCATAGGAACGGCAGGGCCTTCCCAGGCTTCCCAGCCTCCTGATCCCTCCCCTCCCTGTGCGTTTACCATCTGGACTTCCTTCCATCATGGTGCCATGTTGGCCCTTTACTTGCTAGTCTTCCCCACTGGGCTGTGGACCTTGAACCTGTTTCAGTGATGGGTCTGCAACATCGGGCACAGTGCCTGGCACAGAGCAGATATTCAGAACTAAATAGTAACAGAGACGACACTCTCTCCCTCGAAGGCAGCATGTTAGCCCCCCACTACGGCCCTAACAAATTAGCATAGACTCTGGGCCTCGTCCTCTTATGCTTCTGGAGGGCAGAAGTCTGAGCTGGTTTTACTGGGCTGAAGTCAAGGTGTCAGCCGGTTGCATTCCCTCTGGAAGCTGTAACGGGGAGACTCCATTTCCTTGCCTTTTCCAGCTTCCAGAGACGGCCTTCCTTTCTCTTCCGATTTAGCAATGTAGCATCTCTCTGACCCTGTTTCTGTTGTCCCAGCTCTTTCTCTGAGCAAGGCCCGGAAAGGGTCTCTGGTTTTGTGAGCCTGTGTGATTAGACTGGGCCCAGGATATTCTCCCCGTCTCTTGAGATCAGCTGGTTAGCAACCCAACCTACGGTCTTAATTCTCTTTGCCAGGTAACCTAACAGTCACAGGTTCCCGGGATGTCCCGTGGACGTCTTTAGGGACCATTAGTCTGCCCATCGTAAGCAGGAGCGGGTGAGGGAATTCCATCTGAAGTCCCTTGCTAATGCTTTTCACACAATTGCAATGCTTTGACCTAATGGGCCACAGTGGCCTAGAGATCAAAATTGTGACTGAGTCCCCTCCGTGTCCCCAGCGCCTGGCCCAGGGCTCAGCCCATTTGACATGTTCAGCATTTGCCGACTGGAAGTCAGGGAGTAAAGGATCGGTTGGCCGGAATGTTTAAATCAACCTCTTGGCTCCCCTTAGAAAATGGAGCTTTGAGGGTCGAGGTTTCAAGCAAGTGTTAAAAAAACAATTTTGTAGCACAATCAGGGGTCCAGTTGCCATTGTCTTGCTTTCTCACACTAAACCAGCTTTACAGTTAAAAAAAAAAAAACAAAAACCAATAAACAGGCATCTTCCATAATTCGACAGAAGTCTTCCAGATTTTTTCAGACGAAAAAAACAGCTCACATGCTTTTTGCCTAGTCTACACGGGAACACAGCTGTATAGGAAATTCAAATGAATAAAAGAAAAAAAAAGCATGCTCTAAAGCCTCGTGACTCCCAGAGCAACCAAGAATTGAATCCTTCTCAAGCAATTTTTGTAAGATTAGTATTTAAACACACAGCAAGCCACTTCAGTTCCAACAAATCTGGAGAAATTAAACCTTGTTTCCAAGAAGTGCTCACTGAGCCTCCGATGCATTTTTTTCATCACTGCAAAAGAAATAACTCACACAAATACACCGTGTCACTTTAGGGGGACCGAGCACCCATCAGCCAGCACTAAGTGGAAAATGAGTAGACCTGGGGTCCAGGCGGACGCCAGGGGCAGTACTCCCCGGCCACAATTGCAGTATGGTGCGTGGCAAAGGAGAGAAGGTCTTTTACGGGGCAGACAGAATTGTCCAGAAATTGTCGGGTCTCACGGAGTTCCGGCTACAGCCATGACAGCCCCAATTAAGCCAGTTCTCAGAGTTCAGTCTGCACCGTGGCAACGGCTTGGGACCCCTCCAACTTGGTGAACGGGAGATTTCAAAGAAAAGCAGCCCGGAGTCGAATCATGGTCTGTAAAGTGTTTTCCATATTTTACTCATATAGCACCTCATCAGCAAAACCTTACAGGGTACGCAACCTCAGTTTGAAGAGCCTTCGGAATCCTGGTCAAAATGTTCCGATGTACATCACTTCATCTGCTGCCCTGAGCAGGGCTGGCAGCTGCACGGGGCCGGAATCAGAATCCAGCACCTACCACAGTGTTGGCACCCGGCAGTAGCTCAATAAATGTTTACTGAATCAGCCGGCTGGCATCATTTCATAAGGGAAGAAACAGGCTCGGAGAGGTTTAGGTGGCTTCCGAAGAGTGCCCAGTGGCAGGCAGGGCAGGGCCTCAGGCCTATTGCTTCTCCTTTGCTCCTCCGTGCTTCAAAGGCCTTCCAGACCCAGCTAAGTAAAAGGTCAGGAGGACGTTGTGCTTCTTTTCAACACATTCATTGAGCATCTCCCCTAAACCAGACCTTTCCGCCACTCTTCCCATTTGCTGTCTGCCTGGCTGGTTCCTTCAAGCCTTCGTGTTAACGTTACCTCCTGAGCCTTCCCATACTCCCCCCTGCCGCTCCTAGTGCCTATCACCCTCCACCGTGTTCCCTACCTGTCCCTTATCCCAATCTCTAATTATTTTGTGTGCGTATTTATGGTTGGCCTGCTCTGCCGGGAGTATAAGCTCTGTGAGGGCAGGGGGCCCGCCCAGACTTTCTGGGGACAGTCAGCCCACTGTAAGAGGAGGGAGATGTGGCCACTGAAACAAAGAGCCAACATGGGCTCAGGCGCATTCATGAAAAATTCTAGAACAGACTCCTGGTGCGTGTCCAGAAGCTAGGAAGAGAATGAGGCTGTAAGCTTGGGAGCAGAAAGGCCCAGAAGACATACCGGCTCCTCTTTTCAAATGTCTAAAGGCTGCAAGGGAACAGAGGGCACAACTTGCCTAGCAGGTGCAGCCCAAAAGGGCTGACTGGGAGCAAGTCACAAGGGTAGGTTTGGCTTCGAGGTGCCCCTCGTTACAATGGCTGGGTACTGTCTTCCATACGGATATTAAGTGCTAGGACGGTGGCCTGTATCAATTTTATTCTTCACTGTGTACACAGCATAGCACACGGTATGTCTGTCACTCAGGAACCATTTGATTGGATGAATGTTGTGCGGAAGATCGATGACAGGTGGTGAGCTGTCACTGTTCACTCTGCCCAGAACGCTCCTCGTCCTCACCGCCCTTCATCTGGGGGACCCCCTTGCTTAGCTTCCAGGTCTGTTTAAATGTCACTTCATTAGAAGATCCGCCTTATTCCCCTACCAGCAGGCAACAGTCCCCTCTCCCAGCCTCCCGTACTCTGCCATCACAGTCTTTTCTTTTTAAGATTTTATTTATTTGTCAGAGAGAGAGAGAGCGAGCACAGGCAGACAGAGTGGCAGGCAGAGGCAGAGGGAGAAGCAGGCTCCCTGCCGAGCAAGGAGCCCGATGCGGGACTCGATCCCAGGACGCTGGGATCATGACCTGAGCCGAAGGCAGCCGCTTAACCAACTGAGCCACCCAGGCATCCCTCTGCCATCACAGTCTTTATGGCTATTATATTTTATGTTATTTGCCAATTATTTAAGATAGATATTCCCCTACTGGAAGGCAATCTGTTTCTGTAGCATATGCTCTGTGAAAGCAGGGATGGTTGTGGAACTGTGTGTGTGGCACAACGTAAGCTCTCAAATATTTCTTGAATGAATTCACTTTATAGCTAAGGAAGCAGAAAGGCTCAGCAAAGTCGAGTAACCAGCTGACATTGTGTAACAGTGGAGCCTGGGTTTGAAACCGGATCTGTGTAACTCCAAAGCCTGGGATTTTTCTACTACACCAAGCTATGTTGGGTACAGAGCCACTGTTTAGGACCACACGCTCTGCCACAAAAGATGGCCCCCCTTGGTGAAAATGGTGGAAGGCAGAGTGGGGAGGCATGGTGCTAGCCAGGCTGCCTTGCTTATGGACACAGGAGAGCACTTCACTAAGAATTCGAGAAACTTCCCAATCGGGCAAACTTGTGTTTGGCAGCCAACAGTGCAGCGGATGGAGGGACAGAGCTGAGACTTCATGCCTTTCCCTGGCCTCATGTCAAGCAGGTGGTGGGCAGCAGAATGGAAGTCCACAATTTTCTGCACTCTCCTTCTAGTTCTCAAGATGGATTAGCCCGCAGACCGCCACTGGAGCCACTAGAGGAGTGGCTAACAATCTAGACTTTGGATCAAGCCTAGATTTGAGTCCTGGCTCTGTCACTTACTAGCAGGGTGACGGCCTCCCTGCACCTTACCTTCCACGTCTGTGAAATGAAAAGAACAGAACGTACTCCCACAGCATGATTCGGATTACATTAAAATGTAGCTCTTAGAGACCATGTATACATACAGCCTGTATCCAAGAGGGGCTCAAAAAAAAAAAAAGGGAATTAGTATTGCTATCATTTCCAATTTATTCCAAGCCTCATACCTTACACTGCATCATCTGTGTGGGGTGCCTCCTATCAAGGACTGCCTGATGGAGTTGAAACATCTGTACTTTTATCTCTTTTTGTTAAATAAACCTAAGTTGAAGAAACTAAGCTTAAGTAACTTAAGTGAACTTAAGAAAACAATGCTCTCAACATGGGGCTCGAACTCCCGACCCTGAGATGAAGGGTCGCACGCTCCACCGACTGAGCCCACCAGGCGTCCCTACCCTTCATCTCTTTACACTCCTGCGTTGAGCCAGGTTAACAATGTACTTACTCAGATCGAATGTCAGATTTGATCTGTGAATTAGAAAACATGGTTTGTTCAAGAAAAGAGAGGAGTGTAGGCCCACTACCTGCGTCTCTCACTGGACCATGAATAAGCTGGCAACAAAACAGAGTGCGAGCGTGGTTGGTGCCTTTACTAGACAAAGTTGCTGTGAGCAAACCCTAACCTATAAAACTGCTCAGGTACAGAAAGAAAGATCTTTCTAACTGGGGAAAGGGCTGTTTGCGTGAGCGTGCTTTCAACTAAACTTGGAATGGCTTTTCTACCTACCGGGACACAGAATCTACTCTCGCCACATGATGGAACTGACATTTTCATGACATTATCCGTTAGCGAGCTAATAGGCTACAAATCAGTGTGACAGAATTTGAGTGCTTTGTCTTATTTCTTAAATGGTCCAATTGTGACCACAAGCAAATATGTCCAGCCTTACACATAAGCCCCTTGGTTGGCAGCCCCACACGTTACGTTCTGGTAGGTTTCCGTCTGCTCTTTTTTTAAACATCAGTCTTCCCCGCTTTCCCAGTAGGTGTATAGGTAGAAAAATAAATGAAGTCAGCACTCTTTACTTCTCACTAGAATAAACTGTGACTCAAATACGGTGAGTGGTTATTTGCAAGGCTATAATTTTTTTAATGACAGATTTTCCTAAAAGAAACCACTATAACATCTGTCCAAGTACTCCAAGGGAAAACAAAAAAATACATACAGATTAAGTCTATTTCTTTAACAGCACATTGCCAAACACGGACGACGAGGATAAAATGCCAAGGAACCTTACAAAATAACTTTAAAAGATGCAATGTTTGAGTCACTCAAACGCGCAGGGTTCACAAAGAACAGAACAGTTAAGTCCGAGAGCAGCTCTCCTTTGTGCGTGATGGTAACTCGGACTGTCCTTCATTCGAGTTCACTCAGGTGTCGAAAACCGACGGGTATATGAGCACAGTTTGTTGGTTCTTCTTTGCTTGGAGATGTGCACACAGATTAGAGGAGAGGAGAAGCTTCCAGATGCCGATATAAGCACGGCAGCCTTGGTTCCCCTTTGATAAAGTACGAAGGCAGATTTAGTTGACTCAAGCTGTATCGGTTTCCCTAAGAAAAAGTCTGATGCATGCTGAAAGAGACGAGTTACTGACTGTGTCATGCTAAGTATTTACAGCCATTTTCCTAAAGTGAGCTCAGTAACCTGACAGAATAAAAAAGGTAGTTGTTAATTTCTTGTATGACCTTTTACAACTTGAATAACTTCGTGGGTGAATGACGCTGAAGTTCAAAGCCCCTCAAACACACATTAACAAGAAGTGAGAGACTGTATGAAGAGGCGCACGTCCTCTCGAATGCACAGGTCACGGGGCTCCTGCATAGCAGGAAAGTCGCTACCACTACGTAACAAATGGCTATGCCAACAGTTAGAGCTGCCGCTCACGAGTCCGACAGTAGGATTCCCTTAAAATCTCAGTGTTCGCAACAGTACAGACACCTTGGGGAGAATAAGTACCTATTTTGTTTGGAAAGACATCTTTTGCTGGGAAATTTGAACATCATGTAAACACATCAGTTTGCGCATCGGGTTAAGATTTAAGGCAATGCTACTCAGACCCGAGGCGGGGGAAGACCCACAAAAGTTTCCATTTGTCTTCTGAAACATTAACAACAGGTCAGGATCCACATCAGAACGTATCCCCCTTTGAAGCATTCACTGCACCTGTAGGATTTTTCAGCATTACAAAATAGAATCTACTTTCATTCTCTGAATAGGAAATGGGAAGTTGCTATGTACTCTTCCTTGAAAACTGTAAAAGAAAAAACAAACCCACACCCACACACATCCACACGGCAGCTTCGGTATTTCATATTAAAAAGTAACATGGAGAGGAAGACAAGTCTAGCCGGAGCATGTAAAGGAACACTGCCCTTACGATGAGTTCCAAAGCAGTGCGCTTCTCCCCGACTGACCTTGATGTAGTGTGGAACGATCATGGGAGTCATAAATTAACTTTAAACATCAACTACAGACGAACGAATGACAATGAGACACAGTAAAGTTCAAAAATTTTACATTTTGCTCCTGTTTGGCTGCTAAAGAGCAGCGATTTAAATCGATATAAAAACATCTGACCACAAAGCTTGCTATACAGATAAAGTATATAATCCAAAAGTAAGCAGCACTGAGTTTCTTATTTAAACTTATCTGGTATGGAATATTTACACATCTGGGAAGAGAGCTCTCCGAAGCATCCCCACCCCTTCTCTTGACTCCGCTCCCGTGCTCTGCCCCGGCCCCCACCCATGCAAACCACCTGCCCTGTGCCATGTACACCCGTACTTTGGCTAACCTGGCAGGATGATATGACTCCTTCCTATGGTCTTGGTCTGGGAGAAAAGCAACATAGTCTTGGATGTCATTTGTAGCCCTTCTTTTCTGAATACCAGTGTGCTATAGTCAATGAATCTGTTCTTTCATAGCAAGGGTGGGGGGAAGAGGCCCCCCCACTTCACTCCCAACTCCCAATGGGACAAGATCCGAACACCATCAGCCTCTAATGCCACAACAGGCCACCAGAGAAAAAGGAAAGACAAAGGTCACGACCAAGGCAGTAGCAATGAACACAAGTTTCCCAACAGAGGAACCTCTCCATCCCTGGGCTTTCCCAGAGATAACACTCCCTATTCCCTCTCCCTCCCCTCCCACGAAACAAAATTAATTCACGGCACAAGAACTTGGTACTCTGGTTAAGTATCAGGTAAGTGTAAGAAAGAGTAAATCTGTCACTTTGTGTACTTTAACTGAGACGTAAAGCTAACGGAACACACAACATCACTGTGAAAATAACTTTTTTCTAAAACAGATCCAATCTACATAGTGCAGCCAATGAAACATAAAAGAATAGTTTGTTCACAATCTGCCTTGTACAGGATATTTATATTCTCTCGATGCCATATAAAGAGCATTTATATAGCTTAAACATTCAGAGACATGCACTGGGACTTTTTAGGTAGTACAAATTTCTTCACAATCACATGTGCAAATTTTACAAATCACTAGGTGAGTATTAGTAAGCTTAGGCTGGACTGTGTCTTGTATTATCTAACAAATTTAATGGGGGCTCAGAATCATCCATAGGAAGAACCAGGCGTGTTCCCCGAATGACCAGTTCGTGGTCCCCAAACGCAAGCTCCCGATCCAAGGCATCTTCAGAAGTGTTGCCCATAAACCTCCTAGGGGCACCGGATGCTCCCGATTCGGTGTTCACAGTGGAATCCCCATACGTCAAACTAATATCGCCATCATTGAGAATAAGATCGGAGTCATCGTCTTTCAATTGCTCCTGGTTCTAAATGCAAATAAAATAAGTCTTAAGAATTGCTATGTGACTGACTCAAGAAACATTTCCAATAGAAGAATTTTTCGAGGATTCGTTATTAAAACCCTTCAGGGCTAGTCTGCTGCCTTCAGGATAAAGCCCACAGTCCTCACTTTGGCTTAAAGAAACCTCGTGACTCTGGAGTTTCACCATCCCCCCACCCCATCCCGCCCTGGCATCTGCCTCACCCACTCCAGCCGCCCCGCTGTGTGCCTGCCATTTGAACTGCTGACATGTACCCAAATCACTCATGCTTTCCCTTACCTTCTGTCTCCCCCCCACTTCGTCCTGTGACTAGAGCCTGCTTAACACTGAGGTCTTGGCTTAAAAGAAAGTCCCTTCCTGCTGGAAGTCTCCTTGATCTTGCAAAGCTGGCTTAGGTGTGCCTCCGGTGCTCTCTCCCAGTGTCTGGCACTTAGCCTTGGCCCTGTAGTGCCCTTTACCCTTGTACCACAGCTGCACAGGCACTGGTCTGCTCTCAGCCCGCACTAGCTTCTGAGCCCCTTCTATGCACGAGTCCAACCACCAGACGGCCTGGGGCACACAGAAGGTATTCTCCAAATATAAGGTCAACGGATCACTGAGTGGATGAGTGGATTTATGGAAATGAAGCTTTTACTTCAGTATGAACAATGCCTAGAGATATAATATTCCCCAAATGTGTTGAAACCTCACTGTACACTTGTCTCCCAGCTCAATAAGCTTTTGGTTCTCATGGAGACTTTGTGGCAAAAAATGTAAAATTAAATAAAGTTCTACAGAAGGGGAAAAATCAAACACACACACACACACACACACACACACTCTACCATTTTGGTAAATAAAAGAACGTTATATATGCATAGAAAACTTTGGAAGGGTAGTCAACAAAATGATGATCATTAGCTCTGCATGATAAAATTGCTAGTGATTTTTATTTTCTTATGTTTTTGTACTGAAATTTTATTATATTGAGTACATATTACTTTTAAAAATCAGAAAGTCATCTTTTTCTAATATAAAGCATAAGAATCATTCTAAACACTCCTACAGATCTGGCAAAAAAAACATCTGTGACTAATACTCCTTGAGGGAAGCAGAGCTGATACGAACAGCGGACATCCATCTCTCCTGAGCTGTGTGTGTTTGAAAATCTTAAATTTGTCTGAGAGAGTCAGACTGAGGAGACTGTTAAATACCAATTTAAAACAGTTTTAATTTGCTGTTGCTAAATATTTGCCTAAATACTCAAAGCCACGTGAATTAAAAACCAAACAAACCCATTCTACTAACCAACCATAATGCCCTCCTGCTCTGTAGAGTATGACATGAAGGCCCACAGGGTCTGTCACCTCACTGAGCGATACTCAACAAAAAAGCTCGGGGGTGCCTTCGCACCAGCAAGGGCTCTTCAGCACCTTTTAGGACTGTATTGAGTGTGAGGTTTGGGGCAATAGCTATCAAATTTTAGAATGCATATATGCCTTTTGACTCAGCAATTTAACCCTTAAAATCTATTTTATATACCTTTATATACTTGGATAAATTCATAGGTACAAGAATATTTACTATAAACATGGTTTGTAGAGACAAAAAAGGAGAGGAAACAACTTAAAGGTCTATCCATAGGCGACTGATTAAATCAATGCTGGTCTAGCCACACTAGGCAGCCATGAATAAAGAGAAGATAATGGGTCTCGTGTAGTCATGGAAAGGTAGCCACGATATATCACTAAGTGAAAACTGCAAGTAGCAGGACAATGAAATTGTGATCTCATTTGTATAAAACAGTAAGAAAGCTATACATGTAAATTTGTCTAAGTTTGTGCAAAGCTATATATACACATGTAAGTAACGTACTTCCTATGTATCAGGAAGTATACACAATAATCGTTAATAAAGACCGTTTCTGGGGGGATGTAGGTGGGAGAAGGAGCAAACTGATTTTTCACTTTGTACATTCCATACTGTTTGAATAGCTGGCCACAAGTAGAGTTAACTTTAATAATTAAAAAAGTAGGTGTTAACCAATTAATTAACAAATAAAAAACATTAAAAATTAAGTTTTATGGTTGTTACAGGTTACATGCTATCCCCCCCAAAGATGCTAAAATCCCAACCACCAGTACCTGTGAATGTGACCTTATATAGAAATACGGTCTTTCCAGATGATCAAGTTAAGATGAGGTCATTAGTGTGGGCCCTGATGCAGTATGACTGGTGGGTGTCCTTAAAAAAAGGGGAAATTTGGGGACACACACACACACACACACACAGAGTGTCATGTGAAGATGAGGATAGCGATCTATATAACTCATCTCCTACAAGCCAAGCAACACCAAAGACTGGCAGCAAACCATCAGAAGCTAGGGAGAGGCCCGGAGCAGACTGAGCCTTATGGCCCTCAGAAGGGACCAACCCTGCCCACACTTGGACCTCAGATTTCGAGCCTCCAGAACTATGAGACAACACATTTCTGTTGAGCCATTCGGTCTGTGGTACTTCGTTACGGCTGCCCTAGGAAATGAACATGACAATGTTGTATTTTGCTATAGTCCGCAGGATGCGCAGTTGTGGAACTCGTGGCTTTTGGTGACTGTGAGTGGGTCTCTGGAATCCAAGAGCTGAGGCTCACTGACTGAGCTGACAAAGCTAGCTGCCCCTCTGTGGCCCTGTAGGCTGAAAGGGCACAGAGGACAGGGAGGCTGCTCGACATGGAGAGCCTGGGCCATGTGGGAGGGAGAGACAAGATAACACGGTGCTCTCCCCACCCCCGGGCACAATCTGTCAGGAAGCTGCATGGACTCAACGTCCCACAGAGCTGTAGGGCACACCACCCTGTAGGTGCCACCTCTACTAAGACTCCTCTGCCCGTCCCTTCTCTGTGGGATCTGCTCTAACATACCCCAGAGGAGGGCGTAGGGCACCACACGGTGCCTGTCTACACTGCTTCGCCATGGCCTTGTTGCTCGACTCAAGCTGTTCCATCAGACCAGCCCAGGTGGTGGGATTAATCTGGGCCCTGTATCTGGTGCCACAGATGATTTTGGAAGGGTTGGGTTGGAAGCAAAGGTTTTTAAAAAAAGAACTTGAAAAATAAGATGTTCATATTTTAAAGTAAAGGCTGTCAGCATTTGTCACTTCTTTCTGTGTTGTGACGCATGCTGAATCACCAATCTCATGTTGGCAGCTAAGGGAAAAAAATATGGACTCTAGGTTCTATCTAGATATGCTCTTGCCGCCGAGCAATGTGGAACACCGGTAGATAAACTCTCTCTGATGTCCAAATGTGGCGGGTTTGAAGTAAAAGACCATCTGTTGTACTTTAGGGGTATCAAAAATGGTTTTATTAATCCTCTCAACATGACTGTGACCACTCTAACTCATAGATGAAAACATAACACATTCAATACTGAGCTCAGGCCATATACTGTAAATAAACGAAAACCAGTGTGGAAATAGAATTATTTACTAAAATCACTGACAGTAAGTGAGGCAATACACTAGATCTCTTTTCAAATGAGGTTTCAAAGACCGTGAAATTGTATCTCTAGATTTCTATATGTATCTATATGCATTTTCTGGCCGGGCAAAATAGGCTTATATTCCCTCTCATGGATTTTATACCTTAAAGGCCAGTGAAGCAAAACTGAGCCAGTGATATATCCACAGAGCAGAAAAATTTAACTTCATGAAGAACTTAGGTTTTGGATAAAAGCAACTTACTTCATAAGCTTGGGGGCTGGTCAGGCATCTGGCGATGGGCCCGCAGCAGGCAGGGAGCGTTGTAGTGAGAGGAGGTCCACTGTGCGTCAGCAGGGGCTTCAGATAGCTGCACCCCGGGTTAAGGAAGAGCCACGCCCCTTTCCTCCCACCAAACAAGTCGTGTGCTCACCACCACCCTCACAGGGTACCTGCTGCTTCCGAGGGCAGTGGAGGGCTTTCACATATGCTGCCTCATTCTGTGGCCACATTATGCCAGTGAGTCAGCAAAGCGAGATTTTGTTACCATCTCTGTTTCACAGAAATGGAAACTGAGGCTCAGGGAAAGGAATGACCCGCCTAAAAGTGAAGCAAGTGACGGACCCATACATGAACCCAAATTGGTTGGATTCCAAGTCCTGCACCATGTCTACTGCGTCATATTGCCATTCTGCTTTTACTAAAACCAAAGGGAAGACAGAATCACTCTCAGTTTAGCACTGAAGGAGATATGGTAGAAAGTAAAGAGTGGGAAGAATCAGAAAAAAGATGAAATTTTCCAGTCGCAGAATTTAGTAATTAATCATCTATTGTGAATTCAGTTGGTATCTTCGATGAGTTGAAACTTTGTATCAAAGGAAATTCAATTCTAAAAACATTAAAAAAATTATGTATCATGAGTTCTTCTATCATAGACCCTCATTTCAGTGTTCATTTATTTTCCAAAAAATAAAAACAGACATGATAACATGTATAATACTCAGAAGAAAACAAGAGGGAATCATAAGAAAAAGTAGAGACAATGGGAGAAAGACACATATACATATTTCCCACTTTCTGAAGTCACAACCTAAGGTTGTTCTCAGTTAAAAATGAGGAATAGTCCTGGGGCACCTGGGTGGTGACTCATTTGGTTAAGCGTCCAACTCTTGGTTTCATGTCAAGTGGTGATCTTGGGGTCATGGGATTGAGTCCCATGCCAGGCTTCACACTCAGCAGAGTCTGCTTGAGATTCTCTGCCTCTCCCTCTGCCCCTCCCCCTGCTTGCACACACTCTCTCAAATAAATAAAACCTTTTTTTAAAAAAATGAGGAGTAGGGGCGCCTGAGTGGCTCAGTGGGTTAAGCCTCTGCCTTCGGCTCAGGTCATGATCTCAGGGTCCTGGGACTGAGCCCCACATCGGGCTCTCTGCTCAGCGGAGAGCCTGCCTCCCCCCCTCTCTGCCTGCCACTATGCTTCCCTCCTCTCTCTGCCTGCCCCTATGCCTACTTGTGATCTCTCTCTCTCTCTCTCTGTCAAATAAATAAATAAAATCTTAAAAAAAAAAGGACTCGTCCTATATCTATTAAAGAAATGAAAACCCTCCTAAAAGAAAACACTCCAGGCCCAGGTGACTTCACTGGTACAGTCTTCCCAGCATTTAAGGAAGAAAACATACAAATCCTCCAGGAAACAGAAAAAGAGAAAAATTCTTCCCCATTCATGTCATCAAACTAGCATTATCTTGCTATAGTCACTTGACAAGGACATCACAACAATGACAAAAAACCCCACAAACCAGTATCACTCCCCAAAACAGATACAAAAACCAGACACAAAATATCAGTAAACTGAATCTAGTGACACACAGAAGGGATGGTGTATCACAACCGAGTGGGATTTGTTCTAACCGTGCAAGACTGGTTTAATATTCAGTCAATGAAAACAGCACAATGACAGATCAAAGGAGAACAAATTAAATACACGATCACCTCAACTGATGCAGAAAGAGCATCTGATAATATTCAATGCCTGTTCATGCTAAAATCTCCCAGAAGACTAGAAATAGAAGAGGATATCCTTAACCTGACAAAAGCTATCTCAAAAACCTATAGTTAACATCATACTAAATGGTGAAATATTGAAAAATTTCCTCCTGAGGTCAGGATAAGACAAAAATGTCCACTATCATCACTTATACTCAACATTGTACTGGAGAGGTCCAGCCAGTGTAGTAAGACATTTAAAAAAAATGTAAGGTGTTAGAAAAGAAAAAAAGACACATTATTTTTCACTTGATTTTATGAGCAGTAAATACAAAAGGATCTATAAACTATTCACTAATAATCAGTGAACTTGACAAGACTGCTGGATACAAGGTCAATATATAAAAACCCCATTATAGATCTATATATTAAGAGCAAACAAGTAGAAAATAAGTACCCTTTGCAATAGCACCAAATACTTAGGGATAGTAAATAGAATAAAAGATACGCAAGACTGGTCAATGAAAACTATAAAATATTAATGAGAGAAATTAAAGACCTAAAGAAATGGAAGGATACACTGTGTTATTAGATTGGGAGACTCAATATTGTTAAGATGTCAGTTCTCTCCAAATTCATCTATTGATTTAATACAAGCCCAAGAGAATTACCAGCAGGTTTTTTTTTTTTTTTTTGGTGAATGGATGAGTGAGTGAGAGTGTGTGTGTGTGCGTGTGTGTGTGTGTGTGTGTGTGTTTGTGTGTGGAAAGTGGCAAGCTGTTTCCAAAATTTAGGTGAAGATGCAATGAACCTAGAATAGCTAAGGCAATACTAAGGAATAACAAACCTACAGAACTTCCCCTATTGGACAGCAGGATTTATTACAAAGTACTATCATTAATAGAGTGTGGTACTGATGTGAAAAAAAAAAAAAAGACAAAGAGAGAAGAAAGTCCAGAAACGGGCCTCCACTCATATGGCCAAGTGATTTATAACAAAGGCTCCATTCCAATTCAGTGGGTTAAGGATGGCATTTTCAATAAATGGTGCAGGGTTAGTTGTATTCTCATATGGGAAAAAAGTAGATGTTGACCCATACCTCACACCATACACAAAAATTATTTTGTGGTGGGTCAAAAACTTCAATGTGATAGCTAAAACAATTACACTTCTAGGAGAAAATATAGGATCTTGGGATATGAAATACAAAAGCATTATCAAGACACAAAAACACCAAAAGAAAAGACTAGTAAGATAAACCTCATTAAAATGAAGAATTTCTATTCCTTACAAGACAGGATTAAGAAAATGAAAAGGTGAGCTATAGACTGGGGGAAGATATTCATAGTACATACAACCAACAGAGAACCCAATTCAGGAACATAGAAAGAACTACAAGTCAATACAAAAAAGGTAAGACAAATCAATTAAATAATGGGCAAAAGAACTAAACAGAACTAAACACACTTCATAAAAAATGAAGTCCAAATAGCCAATAAACATATGAAGGAATGCTTGATCTCACTGGCCATCAGACAAATGTAAATTACACCACATCCGGTATCACTAGGCACCCATGGAAATGGCTACAATTTAAAAGATTGATTAAATATCAAGTTTTGGTGAAGATCGGAACAAGGGGGACTCCCTGAAGTTGCTGGTAGGAATGTAAGTTGGTTACGACCACTCTGGAAAACTGGTTGGCAGTATCCATGAAAGCCGAACAATACACTTGCCCAAAGTTTTTCCCCTGGGTATATATCCAAGAGAAATGAATGCTGAGCGTCACTAAAAGATGCATATATGGACTTTTAACTTTGTTCGTAATAGCCAAAAGTTGGGAACAACCCAAATGTTTATCAAACAGTAGAATGGTTGGAAACAAACAAACCAACAAACCTGTAATATATTTGCACTTTGGAACACCACACAGCAATGAAAAAGAACGAATTACTGGTATAGGCAATGATATGGACAAATTACATGCTGCTAAGTGAAAAAAGTAAGACATAAAATAATACGCAATACATGATTCCATTTATATGGAGATCAAAACCAGGTAAAACTAATCCATGCTGCCAGCAAGCAAAACAGTGGTGCCCTTTGCGGGGGGAGGAGGGGCAGGGAAGGCACAACTGACTGTAAGAGAACACAGGCAGCCTCGGGGATGCTGGAGATGTTCTAAGTATCTTACAAGGGTAGCAAGCACACAGCTATATAGACAGGTCGCAAGCTTAAGATTTGGGTATATTATTTCCGTTATATCTCAATTATAACAATCTGGTTACCCAAAGGACCTGAAATCCAGAATGATGAATGATTAATTCTACTAGGGCACTAGGTATTAAAATTACTGGGTTTTGGGGCACCTGGGGGGCTCAGTTGGCTAAGCGCCTGACTCTGGGTTTTAGCTCAGGTTATGATCTCAGTTTGTGAGACTGAGCCCCATGTCAGGCTCTGTGCTGGGCATGGAGGCTGCTTAAGATTCTCTTTCTCCCTCTCCTCCTGCCCCCACCCCTCCCTGTCCTAGCTCTCTCTCTCAAAAAAAAAAAATTACTGTGTCTTAGTCTAGCAGTACTGCATCAAATCTTGGTGCTTACTTCTGTAAAAATATACAGAAAAATAAGCTATTATTCTGCCCTTTCTCTACATTAGGATTATTTAGTTGTTTCGTACATGTATTATGCAGAAAATGTGTAAAACATTTTATGCAGGAAACACTAAACAATTTTTGTTAAATCAGAGGGAAGAGAAAGCCCCAAGAGATATGGGAGTGGCTTATACCCAAAATGCTGATAATGGAGCCAGAAGTAATGGCATAATCATTAAACAATTTTAAAGAGGCAAGATCTCTCTCCCTACTGGGAGGCTTAATACCACAGATATGCTTGTGTTCTTGTTTCCATAGAGCAATTTAATTTTGAGTACTTGCAAAAAGTGATTGTAAAAATCTAGCAAATGGAATATAGTAAGTAGTAGCTTCTAATGATAAGTGCCAAGTGCATTTTTCTTAAATACACAAAGCTTTCATCAGCAAGTTGAAAGCGAGGGGAACATTTTTTACGTGGTTGATCCAAACTGGCTTTGGTGGAACACAGACCAGGTTTTGATTCATTTACTAATAAGCCTCAGCCTAAAAGAACTGCATGCTCCCTTTTCCCAGTTCAATTTTCAAATAAGAAATTGATTTTTTAAAAAAAGATTTTATGTATTTGACAGAGAGAGAGAGAGAGAGAGAGAGACAGCATGAGAGAGCTTGCTCAGGCACAAGCAGGGGCAGAGGGAAAGGGGGAAGCAGGCTCCCCGCTGAGCAGGGAGCTCAATGGCAGACTCAATCCCAGGACCCTGGCACCACGACCTGAGCTGAAGGCAGATGCTTAACCCACTGAGCCACCCAGGTGCCCCTAAGAAATTGATTTTCATAAATAGTAAGGGATAAAATATTTTCTGAAAGGCATGATTTAAACAGGTTGTAGAACATAACACAACCCAAAGCAGCGCTATGAGGAAGACTTATAATAGAAGACAGAGATTCGGTAAACAATGAAACACTGGCACCTTGAGTGGATAGGCGAATCTTCCAGTCTCCTGACAGGTCAGGGAAAGCAGACCCACCACTGGCTACTGCTATCTGTATCTAATATGACTGCTTTCGTCTCATCTGCATGCTTTTCCCTGAGGCAGCCTTTCCTCTTTTACCCTAGCGCACTGACAAGGACTGGCAAATAACCTTTTGCAAGATTCACTAAATTAGGTAAAAGACAGCGACTGCTCCATAAGGTCTCCCATAAGGGCTCCTGAGGCCCATCACACAGCTACCTTCTGCACTAACCGCTCCCTGCTGGCATCGTGGGTTTTCAGAGGGATTCATTTGTGGGGACTGTCTCTCATAACCTTCTCCATCCGCCACACTGAAGGAGAAAAGGAAGACCAAAGGTAGGTTTTGTATTCCACTTCAGAAAGGGAATAGTCAAAACAGCCATCCCATTAAATTGTAACTGGCCATGTTCACATTACCATTTTTCCCCTCAGTTAAGGATACTTATGGTCAAAGTTGTACCATATCCGGAAAAGCCAGGCACTCTCGGCTTTGGTGGTTCTTCTCTCATTTTCAGGGATACCCTGCAAACCGATAATAAAGAAATCAATCCATACACCAAGATAAAAAACACATTTATTTAGAATCATTTCTTTTTAGACTTGGAAATATAGCCTACTTCACACAAGATACTCTCTATCACGGGTAGCATTAGACATTTAATAGCTTGTATACTGCAGCTTTGGAATGCGGAACTGAAATGGTTTTCTGAACACCTCTATTACTCAGGCTGCGGCTGATTTATGAGTCTACTGTCATTTAAAAAATCAATGTGTGATAATTCGCCCTTAAATCTGCAAGACTTACCCCCACAATGTGAATTGCATCTTAACAGAAAACCTCACACATCGACATCGCTATCTTTGGGAGCTGTTATGGGTCCCAAAAGTAATGGGCTTCTGCAAAGATGCTATATTCTTAGAACACTAGCAAAACGAAAGCAAGCAGAAAAATTCCATGGTAAGCCTGACCGGCTAGAAGGGAAAACGAACAAAGCAAGCAGGCCCCTTCTAAAATAGCTTCCAAAACCAAACTGGGTCCTTATTTGTAATGCGGTACAGTCAGCAGCGGGGCAGTTAGGTGATCTGGTTCATGTCAGCTCTGACATGAACTAGTTGGACAAGTCCCTTCCCCTCCCTGAGCCTGGATTTCTTTGTGTACACAGCGTGAGGGGTAAAGAATCTCAAAGGCCCTTTCTAGCATGGATGTTCCACGGTCCCAGGCTTTCTGAAGGACACAGAGTTTAGACTCTGGGTTTTGGTTCTTTCCTGATCTTCAAAATAAATAAGTAAATCTTTCTCTCAACGTGTATCCAAACATACACAAAGTAAGAATGTTTGAGAACACTGCATGGGTTTACAAGAGCTGAAAAACACCTGCCCTTCCGTTCACACTGGTACACAGAGGTTTGCCTGTCTCTGTGTTTTGAAGAGCAATGGGTCTACAAGTCTCACGATCCCCTCACTACATAAACACCTATACCCCTAACCCTCACATACTCCGTGCTTCCCAACACGTTCCTCTCTGCTTCCCAGCGGACACTCGGGAATACTGACTACACGATGCAACAAAGCAAGACACCCACAGGGTTTTGAGGGCAAGGGAAAAATGGTCTTTTTTCCTGTATCTCACAGATGGTACTCACCTACCTTGTTTTCTTTTTCCCATCTCTCCTCTGTGAGGAGACATAGCAGGGGGAGACTTACGTGGACCATGACCGAGCGTTGGTCTGGTGAATCGTGTGATATTTGATTCTTGTTGGGACACGGGGGAGGAGGCCTGAGGAACTACTGCCCCTTAGAAACTACCGTAGCAGCTCGGCACCATGGGGATTTGTCCAGCCTGGTTTGCACAAGCATTTCAAGCCCATGAAACTATACTAGTCTGGTTCTGACCACGAAAGAGGCAAGTACTTACTGTATTACATACACACTCGTCACTCAACAGCTCACAAAATTAGCATTTAGGAAATGCATCTGAGAATTTTTTTTTTTGAACCACACCCGGAAGACAAATAGACCACCGCTTATTTCAGACAAGAAAAAGAATGTGTTTTGGAAAAGAGACTTTCCATCTTTCAAAACATTATTTCTGTGATTTCCCATCTAATGTCTAGGATGGAGTCACGTATTCAGTGGTGCTCAGAAACCATGAAAAAGCAGATGGAAAACACCAGAAATGGGTGGCCAGTCTAGAAAAGGCACCTACCAAGGTCAGGTTTAGAGGAACAAGTGAGAAAAGGACACCTAAAATTAAGCAAGGAGACCTGGCCAAGGTAGAGGCACGGGGCAAGAAAGTACATTCTCCTGACCAGCCAGGGAAGACTGGCTGAAGAGCTTCTAGGTGGCTCTCAAGGGCAGCTGCTGGTCATCCAATTTGAGAGTTACACAGGAAGAGCAGCTGGAGTGCAGCTGACATCAGAGACAAGCCTTCATGCGCAAACCAGAGTGGAAAAAGGCTCCTTGTGCCAAAGCCGCCACTTGAAAACCAGGAGTGCTTAAGCGACTGTTTCGCTCCATGGCCAAACCCAGGCCTGCCCACAGATAGGAGAGCTGTCACTCCCAATAACCATATGTTGTCTAAAATTTGGTTTTGTCCCTATCAAGCAGTGAGAAAAGCCAGGAATTATGTCAGTTAAAAGCTGGTGCAAACAGGACAGGGTCTAAATAACAGTGGCATGACGTCTACGGTAGGCCATTTCCTTTCCGAGCGGCTGCACATTCGACGGGAACGCTAGAGACAACATAAACGCATATTTACCAAGTGCTCTTGGTCGGAATCAACACCAACCCTAAAGGAGAAACACAAAAGGCAAATGAGATCCTGAGGCCAAAAGGAGGTCTAGTTCCCTGTGTGCCGTGTCAGGCCGCTACTTTCCCCAACACACAAGCTATGGAATGGTGAATCTTTTCTTGCTTCTCTCTGGTTGTTGATATAGATTTTTGGTTCCTGCCACTTTCCTTAGCAACAGCTTGGATCCCGAGACAGCAGGGTCTACTAATGATTCTCTTCTTGCAATCCCACTTACCAGTTTCAGAAAAATAACATTCTCTTCACTGAATGGCAGAGCACTGGAGGCTGGATAGGAACCACTGGGTAGTTCCAAACACAAGGCCAGCACGGCGCAGTTCCAGGAGGGAGCTGCGTGTTTGTGGACCTCTCAGCTCTCATGGCAACATTCTGTTATGATGACTGAAGAGAGGGCCCAGTGACAGTTGTTTTCACAGGCTAATGGACAGATATTAGCCTGGCTTCTTCATAATTATCTTTTATCTGCTTAAAATTCCTGCTTTCCGTATCCCAGGGAACAGCTTCATTAGGAAGCTCTCTTGGACTCCTCTCTCGCAACAGCAGTTCCCACCAACTCTGTCTGTTCTTTCTCTACCCTGTTTCTCACATCTTCTCTCCTTTCCATTCCAACAGCTCAAGCTCGGGCCTCACTGACTCATAAGGTCTGTCGCAATTGGCTGTAAGGTTGTCTGGCTGCCAGGATATCCCCTCGAGCTAGCTGTCTAAAGTACAGAACTCACTGGGTCATTCCCTTGGCAAAAGACTTTGAGGGTGGCTTATAACCCAGAGGGTCAAGGCTAAAGCCCTTTGGGTAGTACCGAGGACTCTAAGACTAGTGACCCCTGCCACTCCAACCTAGCTTGTGTCCACCCTCATTTCCCCTCATTCTCTTCTATATACCCTGTATTAGCCATCCCCACCTACACCTGTCCCCAGACCCATACTCTCCCGAGCCTCCGTGCCTTTGCCCTCTATCTGAAATGCACTATCCCTCATGTTTTTCCTACTCTTTTGGTAAGCTCCAAAAGAACCATTCTGCGACCCCTGCGGGTGGAACCATTCTTTCCTCTGTCCTTCTACAGCACTTTCTAGATTCCTCTATAATAATACTTAGCACAGTAGAGTATAATTATTTACCTGTCAGTCTCCCCAAATAGACTGTGAGCTCCTTGAGGGTAAAGGCCATGTCTCAATTCATCTCTGTAGCCCCAGAGTCTAGCACAGTACCTGATACACAATAGGTGCTCAAATGTTTATCGATTAAGGTCACTACTACAGACAACACAAAAAAAATAGCAGTGTGAGTAGCTGTAGCAGTAGCATCCCAGAATATGAATACACCAAAGGAAGGAAAATGATGCAAGACCTCATCTGGAAGGCGAGTGAATCATGGTCAAGTGCTTGAAAACAGATGGCCATGACCAGATTCATAATTCAAAAGGCTCATCTTGTCTTTGTTAAATGGCCAGAAGCTGTTTAATACCTTCTTAGCCATATTAAACTCTAGACTCTAGACACATTTGTGCATCTAAAGTGACATCTAGTGGTCTTGGCGATAGCACATTTGTAATACTCAGATGGAACGTTACTGGAAGCCAGTGTAATAAACATTTATAGAGCAATTATTATCTGCCAGGCACTGTGCTAGGCACAGGGCATAGACATGAATGAGACACAGCGCCCGCCCTCAAGGAGCTCACAGACTAGTGGGGGGCACAGACACAACTAGAGCGCAAGCCCCAGGGGCTTTGCAACCGGGGAAGGCTGGGCTCCAGTCTGGCCTCAGCTCCTTTCTAGCTGGGTGAACTTGGCTATGCAGCCTGATGAGCCCCAATTTTATACCTGGAAAATGGGGACCATATCCACCACACAGAGTTGATGCAAGGATTAAATGAGAAATGTAGCTAGAGATTTTTAAAGCATCTGATGCCTCATCTCACCCCCACTGGACAGTCGCTCTTTGGCCATTACAAGGCTGGCCGACAGAAGTGCTGTTAACAGCCATGCCCACGTTAAGCAAAGGGAAGAGGGGGTCCGACAGAACAGGGCAAAGGGAGGAGGCGTCTGAGCTGTGCTATTTCCTGGGAGGGGGCGGTGAAGGAGAAGTCCAGGCAGAGGAAACAGTATGAGCAAAGGCTCGGAGACCGAGAAGTGTCAAGTCTGTGCGGGAAATGACAGGGAGCCAAGTGTGACTGTCACAAGCTACGTGAAAGGACGCAGGAAGAGCTGGCTGGCTGGCTCTAGCTCACTGAGGAGCCTTTGTCTGCACAACAGCTGGAGCAATCCTTTCATATGGTCCAAGAGATCATGTCACTCCCTTGCTTTAAAATCCTAAAAGATTTCCATTTGGATTTTAAAATCCAAACTCCCCACATCCTACAAGGCCGGATAGTAGAGTTCCCCAAACTATGGCCCACAGGCCCCATCCGGTATGCCTCCTGTTTTGCTGGAACACAGCCAATCCAACTGATTTACTCATTGTCTATGGCTGCTTTCACGCTAGAGTTGAGTAGTTGAGACAGAGGCCATACGGCCGGCAAAGCCTAGAATATTTACTATCCAGCCCTTTACAGGACACATTTGCCAACCCTTGCCCCTGTAGGATCTTGCCCATCTCAGCTCCTGCCTACCCTTCAATCACTATATTCCAGCTATGTGGGCTTTTTTTTTTTTCAGTTTATTAAACAGGCAAAGTTTGCTCTTGCCTCAGGGCCTTTGCACTACTTTCCCCTACTGCCTGGACCATTCTTCTTCCTGCTCACTGTTAAACTCATAATCTCTTGTCATTCAGTTAGACTGAGCTCCAGTGGAACCTCAGAGAGACCTTACCTGACCTCTGCATATAAAAGTCACTCTATCCCCAGTCGCTCTCACAGTACTGTGTTTTTCATCACAGCACTAAATTGTTTTCTCCATATATTTGTTTGCTGGCTTATTGTCTGTGTTCTCCTACTAAAGTGTAGACTTTTCTACATTACTGCTACCACTGTATCCCTCTAGAGCAGGGTCATTTACCCTTTGCATTACTGATATTTTGGTCCAGACAATTCTTTGCTGTGGGGGTGCCGCTCTATGCCCTATAGGATGTTTAGAGGCATCCTTGGCCTCTGCCAACCAGATGCCAGGAGCAGCCCCGTCTCTTTGTGACAATCAAAAATGTCTCCAGACATTGCCAAATTGCACCCCTCCACTGAGAACCACTAAGTCAGGGCCTAAAATAGTGCTTGGCACGTGGCTGGCGATCAACTGGTATTAATCAAATGAATGAATAAAAGGCACATTGGAAATGCTGTACCAAGAGCTCTACAGACATTAGCTCACTGAATCCTTACAGCAACCCTCAAGGAGGCAGGTACTATCACCCGCATGTTACAAATGAGGAACCTGAGGCATAAGAGGAGTTAAGAACTTGCCCAAGACCACAGAACTGGAGAATGAAGGAGCAAGAACTCAAAGTCAAAACTCAGTCTGCATGAATCTTAAACTTTAAGGACTTCTCAGCAGCTTCAAAATTGTACTAGACAAATCTGGGGGGAGGGAAAGGAAACTTAAAATCCAGCCCCTGCTCACAAAGAGGCCAAAAAACCCCCAAACAAGCACAGTAAGAACTAACCCAAGATTGTAAGGCAATGCATGTAAGTAAGTGCCAAACTATGCTCCAGGAAAGGCAAGATGGCGCCGAAGGGCCTGCAAATCTGGTGAGGAGGATTCAACTCTAGGTGGGGTTTTTTTTAGGGGGCGGTGGTAGGCATGGGTATTTTGTGTGGAGAACTGTTAGGAAAGAGAACTGAGTCCAAGGAAATGCTGAGACTCTACCGAAGAGCATTATTTCTCATAAATTATCTTATATGTAATTTTGTTCTTCTCAGTAGAATAAGGATGAATCTTCATTTACAAGCTCTTAAGACAAGAAAGGAGTTTAATCCTTCCAAAAGTGAACACCTTCATTTCTTGATGCAGCATGGCCTACAAGAAATGAGGTGAGACCCGAGGCTCCTCTGTCTGCGACTTCTCTGTATGACCTTGAACAACCTAGAAACTTTTAAAGCCACTATTTCCTCACTTGTAAAATGGAGCTATTGTGATTAGATGAATACATGAAATGTACTTAGCCCAATGCCCAGCACATAGTAGGTGCTCAACAAATGCCAGGTCCTCCCTGAAGTAATGATCTGGATTAGAAGAACATTATTTGCAATTATATACAATAATAGCACAGAAATGGTAAGAAAGGAGTTTGAAAAGTAAAAAGAAATAAAAGACAATAATAACATTCAAAGTGTGATTTAGGGCCAGCTGGTCTCTAGAATGTTTAAGGGAAAGGCATAATAGAATGGAAAAAGTAGAGAACAGATTCTATAAAACATGAAATACTATTTTCTCTGATGAACCTTACACATTCTAGAGGCTCAGCAGAAGGTCTATGAAGTTTCAGCCAAACACAGAACTAAAATCTACAAAAGCTTTAGCAACACAGGCTGCTGTATCCATGGAAACAATGCAGTACTCCTGAGAGACAGGGAGCTTTCCAATTGAATACATTAACTAGTATGAATTTAACACTAAGACCTTGCAATCTTGGCCTTGGACTGTCAGGTTAGAGACAGTGCTGATCATAAAGTTGAGAGAGAAGGATAACGTCTAGTTATCTGATTAGGATTGGAATAAACTGGACTGTCTCATATGCTGCAGATGAGAAGAAACATTTTCGATCTGATCAGGTGATATGGATCAAAAGCCTTAAATATAGGCATATCCTTTGACCAAGCAATGCTACTCCTAGGAATGGATCCTAAGGAAATAATCAAACGAGTGCACAGTGGTGTGTGCATTTATGAATGCTCACGCTGTTAATAGTAACACTTAAGAGCAAAATCCTCAAATGGTAATGGTAACAGAAGAATCCTAGAAATAATGCAAAAACCCAAAGATAGGGATTTGGTTACATAAATTATGGTGTATGCAGCCATGAAGTTCTGATGTAAATATACTTCCTAACATAAATGCCCACGCTATAATTACATTTACAAATCGCTTTACAAGAATACCTGCAGCGTTGCCCCTTTCTGTTAAAAATACATGTTAACGCATAGCAAGAGATCCGGACAGACATCCCTCAAAGTGTAAACAACAGTTTTTAACTTTCTTTTGCACATTTCTGATTTTCTCTGTACTACAGGTTACATAATTTTTGAAAGGTAAGAATAAAACATTATACATTCGTCAAAGCTTAAACTTTGCTCATAATGGAGAGAAACCCCCCCCAAATTAGAATTTAATATGAAAATGAGCTCCCCAGGCACTACCTACCTTATATGCAAGCATGAAAGCATGGCAGTGGTGCCACCGCCAAATACCCACACGGTAAAAAACACGATCAGAAGTGTGGTGCTGAACATCATTTGCCGCGCGTAAGTGGCAGTATCGCGAATGGCCAAGGCGAATGCCATTGCGCCACGGAGGCCTGGAAGGGAACGAAAGAGGCCTTCTTCAGTGACTCACTACTAACGCGAGCTTCAGAAATTCAGAGAAGTAAGGCACATTCTAAGAACTCAGAAGCATGTGAACAAATACGTATTATATACTGACGCACAAAAGTATATACAGATACAGAGAATGAGTAGAGGATCCTGACATGCGCTGACCTTTTAGCAGTATTTTGAATTTTATTTTTAAACTTACACGCAGTGACATCCACTCTTTTTGGGTGTACAGTCCCACGAGTGTGGACAGTGGCTAGAGGCGTGTGTCCTTGGTACTACATCTTTGGTATTACATCCTTGGTACAAATTCCTTGGTACTACATCTTTCTAGTCCCACCTCTCTGTCACCCTGCCAAACCCCTGAGCTGTTCTCCACCACTGTTCTTTTGTCGTTTTGAGAATGGAACCCTTTGAGACTGGCTTCTTTCTCATGCAGCGCAACGCCTCTCAGGCACTGTGCGTATGTATCCCCAGTTGGGCATTCCAGTGCTAAGGAGCACCCCATGGCCTCATGGACATCCTACAGTTTGCCTATTGGTTCACCCACTGGGCTGTTTCCAGGTTTTGGCAATTATGACTACGACTGCCATAAACCCTCACATATAGGTTTTTGTGGGAAAATACATGAATCCTTATCTTCTCTACAACATGTGATGTATTTCTGAACCAGGAATTTGAAACCAGAAAAAAATTCTGACAGAAGGGAATGGGACACTATAAAAAGAATTTTCTACTGGAGGTTGCAACTTTAATGTTTCAGGGAGTCATATTACTAGCACATCATTCCTGTTTAAAATCAAGCTAGCATATGTGTTGTGAGTGGTTCCATGTAATGGGCCAAGAGGGAAGGTTACAACTTACCAGCAAACATCATCATGTGCTGAAAATTTGATCCAATCTTACTTCTTCTACCCAAATTAAGTAAGAGGGACAAGGGGTAAATATTAGCAGCTCTTCCCAAGAAAATAGCAATCTAAAATTAATAGGTTAAGGCTAATTTCATTTTACTGTTAATATTAACTAGACTACACACTCAAGACAGGGAAAGGCTATCTTCAGCAGCTTACTCTCTGGGGTGCCTGGGTGGCTCAGTCAGTTAAGCATCTCTGGATTTTTGGCTCAGGTCATGATCTCTGGGTCATGAGACTGAGCCCTGTGCATGTCCATCTACCCCCAACCCCACACTCTCTCTCTCTCTCAAATAAATAAATAAAATCTTAAAAAAAAGTTCAGTCTCTAACAGTCTTTTGCTTTTGCTAACAGAGCACTGTCTAATGGAACTTTCTGCCATGACAAAAAATATTCCATATCTGCACCCAACACGGTGAGTGTCTGAATGTGACTTGTGTGATGAGGAACTAAACTTTCAGTTTTATTTCATTTAAATTAACTCAAATTTAAATAATTACATATGGCTAACTGGTACCAAATTGGACAGCTCTAACAGATAGGAAATTCATTAGATGAATAGAAACATTTTTAAAAGCTGATCATCTTTGGTATAACTGTAAGATTATTAATATAATAGGTTAAGTCATCTTAACTTAAGTCAGTGTTGGCGGGAGGGAGAGTAATACTGGCTAAACTTGCCCTTGCTTCCTCAGAACAAACAGAGGGGCAACTCTAACCCCTCCTACCATTGATTTTCCTACGGGCCCAGGTGTGTTCCTCCAAGTCTACCATATCCCCATTGCTTTAAAAGGAAGTCTTAATGGGAATGCAGACTGGTTTTAACTAGAAACCAATCCTCGTGTCTTTTTGCCCACTTAGCTGTGTAGAGACTCCTGCTTTGCAATTACAATTTTTATAATACAGTCTCCACCACCCCATTTTCTAAAAGGGATAAAAAGGATCATTTAAGACAAAAAACAAGACAAGGTAGGGGAAGCTGGGGGAGGAGAAAAAACAAACTAGGTGGAGTAAAGAGTGTTGACCTGAGTAACTTTGGAAGTGGACAGAGTCTGCAAGACTAAAGGCAAAAGGACCTGCACAAAGGCATCATGGGCTTGTTGGTCAAGTTGTTTCCCATGGGAGTACTGGTTAACAATTCTGATGCTCCTACGTATGCTGGAACAATTAAGGGAATGGGATGGTGGACAGTGGGAGCCAGGTTTCTCACTATTGGAATGGGAATTCATGGATCATCAAGAGGAGGAGGCCAGGATGATGCGTGTGGTAATGGATTAGAGTTAGAGACATCAGTATGAACTTATGCTTAGATTAATAGAGGTATAGATGATTACATATATACATATAGGTATATGTACATACAGGAGCTAGTACATACATACATCTTTCCTCCCAGTGTCAGCTGAGGGTGCCTAGAAGCCAGGACACCCCAGTAACACTGAACACACTTACAGCTCAGATCTTGGTTTCTAATACCATTCCCCAATAAAAGGAACCAGGGATCCTTGGGAAAATGGCTGATTTGACATTGGAACAGAAAATACACAAGATGAGCATGAAGCATCTTCCCTAGAAAGGCAGTGCTCAGAAAAAAATTTCGAAACACACAACGATGGGAGTGTGCCAAAGGAACAAAGTACCCACTGAATGAGCTCTTGATGGCCAAAGCTGGAACAGTTTGGGCACCAAGATTTTTAAATGTAGTGATGTATCATAACCCGAAGTATAAAATAAATATCAGTGAGTCCATACTGATATAAATGAAAATAAAACAACAAATGGAGGAGAATAGATAAGTCCCCCATGCAAAGAATTCTAAATAATTTTGTAGATACTCTGTCCTTGAGAAAGTGGAACCTAACTCCCTGCTGTGGATGGTGACTCCTTTCCAAGTGAGACAATAGAGAAAGGGAAAAAAATGAATGACTTTACAGTGGTGCAACCTGATAAAACACTATCTTGGTCAAGTGATGAATGCTAATACCAACATTATTCACATGCTAATGAGTATATGCCCTTGATATAATGTGATGAGAATGGCATCTTACTTCTGCATCTTCCTCCCAAATAATGCACAACCCCAGTCTAATCATGGGGAACACATCAGAAATTCTAGTCGTGACACATTCTGTAGTGGCCCTTCAAAACTATCAAGGACCATCAAAAAGAAGTCTGTGAAACTGTCACAGTCAACTGGGACCTAAGGAGGCATGACAACTAAATGGACTGTGGCATCTTGGATGGGATTTTAGACTAGAAAAAGGCCATTAGGGAAAAACTCTTGAGAATCTGTGTGAAGGACAAGCTTCAGGTAATGATAATGTGTCAATACTGGTTCATTAATTGTGATGAGTGTACCATGCTAACGTGAGAAGTTAATAACAGGGGAACCTGGCTGTGGGGTATTGGAGAACTTTCTATATTATCTTCACAATTTTTCTGTATTTCTAAAACTAGTCTAGAATGCAAAGGTTATAAAAAATAGTGATTCCCTTAAAAAAGAAAGAAGAGAGAAAAAAAGAACAAAACACATGGGCCAATGTGGCAATGACTGCTAGTTATATCCCCAATATGTATCCTTCCCTTCCTCTCTAGCAGCAGACCCTCCTTACTTTCACCTCCAATTTTCATCTGCATACACAGTCCCCTAGATAAAGAACAGAATTCCCAGCTTCTCCTGCAGATATGTGTAACCCAATGGATGTTAAGTGGAAGTGATGTGTGGCTATTCTGGGTCATGTCCTTAAAGGGAATTGGCAGACACAGGGGAGAGCCATGCTGGCCCCTAAGAATAAGGGCAACTCCTGAAGGATAGTTGCAAGAAGGCTGCTTGGGTCCCTGAGCTGCCACACTAGTTCAGACTTTGACACAAGAAAGAAAGAAGCTTCTATCTTGTTTAAACCTTGGTTAATTTGGGTCATTGTCACATAACATCAAGCCTATATCCTAACTAACAGAGCTGGCAAGAGGACAACTCTCTCCTGGTAAAAGTCAATATTCCTGGTAGGCTTTTGCACTGAGCAACCTGAATTCCTCATAGACTCAGAAACATATAGAGAATATTTAGCCTCATTTCTGGATAAGTATAGTAGATCAAGCCAGTTGACAGCTCCAAAGTTTCTCAAAGACTAGCGGGATACAAAGGGACTGATCTCATGGGAGTCTTCAGCTAGGGTTCTTCTCTTATTAATAGGGTTTTCTCTTTTTTTGCCTGAAGTTCATTCCCAGAAGACTAAAACACGACAGGATGGCATTTCAGTAATACCTTATTTTCTAATAGAGATCCTATTTAGAGTTGCAATTTTAAAAATATTCCTGGTACTCTCTTTTGCAGAAACTTCATTCTGAAGTAGTTTTTAAAAATATTTCTTTTGGAAACTACTAATTCAAATATCCCCCTCTCTAATCATACTCTCTGCTTCCATGTCTCACGTTTATGTATCCCCCTCGGATCGCTCCCCCACCTCCATGTCCCTGGGACCTCCCATCCAAAGAACCCTCAACTCTTCCCTCAAACAACCAGTCCTCTCCCTTCCTCACTTCCTTTCTCAGCCACATCTTAGTAACACTCTTCCTGGTACCCTATACTCATCTGCCCCTCTCTGGGTTTTCACTGCACTCACCTGACTAAACCCCAAACCTCGAAGGACCCATCTCTCTCTCTTTTCCATGCTTCCAGCCAAGTACTCCTGGACAAAGTAGTACCACAAGGCAGACCGATTCTGCTGTTCGCACCTATTCCTCAAACTCAAAAGCATCCTTAGTACTGCTTGGCAATTCTACTGCATTTCTTCAGTCAACTCACTCACTCGCTTGCCCATGCTCTCTACGTCTATTGCCAAACCCCTCTCCTCAAAACTCCGATTACCTGTGGGAGCCAGCCTCCAAGATGGTCCCCTAGTATTCACGCCTTCGTATAGTCCCTACGTACACTGTACCAGCGGCCATCAGTGTCACCAATACAATGTGGAGGAAGGGATGACAGTCACTTCTGAGATTCGGTTATAAAAGGCACATCAGCTTCCATCTTCATGCTCTCTCAGCTCGCTCCCTCTGGGGAAAGTTATGCTGTGAGCTGCCCCACAAAGAGGTCCCCTGGAGAAAGGCCTCTGGCCAAAGGCCATGTGAGTGAGATGGGGGAGGATCCTCCAAGCCTCGGTCAAGTCCTGAGAGAGGAGAGCCCCAGTCCAGAACCTGACTGCAACCTCAGGAGAGAGCCTTGTGCCAGAACCCAGCTAAGCTGCTCCTGGATTCCTGACCTTCAGAAACTGTTCATGCTTGGTGTTTTAAGCTACTACATTTTACGGTGCTTTGTTATACAATAGATAGCTGATAGGCCACCTGCTCCTCCCTCCCTCTCAGCAGATGCTATCACCTCCTACTTTACAGATAAAAATAGAAGCCATCAGACAGGAACTCCACCTTACAGGTGTGTACCTGCATCTTTACATTCCCTGTCCTCTCCTGCAACAATGGCGGAGCCGTGCCTCCTCCCTCTGGAGGCCACCCCTTCCCCGCACGTTAGATTCCATTTTCTCCTGTCTTCTTCCAAGGCTGGCACTACTGAGTGCTCGCTTTCATGTGCTCAGCTTCTCCATTCTGACTGGTTTTTAAAGCCAGAGACAGAGGAAAGCAGCCCCCTTCAGCCTTTCATCATCCTGCAACCACTGCCCCACGGTGCAGACTGCAAACTCTTTCCCAGGATCTGCTCTCTCTCTTCCCTTCAGCAACAAAGGACTAACAGTTTTATTTTGGGGGACTGCTGGAATGGTTGGAGACCTTTTTCTGCCATCTCAACCTGTTACTTGTGCAATAAACAAAATGAAAAGAGAAGAGAATACATAGAATAGGAAAAAGAGTTGCAATTCTTCCTTTGCTTTACTCAGAGGAAAATTTTATATATTTAAATGTATTCTTATCAACCACCTCTCCAGAATACACGTGCGAATCTCAACCGAAAAGAAGTTTTCAAAATAGAACACATAATAAAGGATACAAATGCGCCCACTACAAATGTTGGGTTAAAGACATGGTTCTGGAAGGTGAACAGGGTCAGTCCCATGTAGGAGAAGATGAAATTCTCTGCCAAGAAATTGAGAAGCTCAAACAACTGAAACGAAATTTTGAAAGGTTAGTCCAGTAAATACATTAAGTTACGTAATTTGAAAACACGAGTATCACTAAGATAACAACGCAGATACTTCACATATGTAAAGCTCATGTATATCCCTCAAACAGGTGCTTCAGAGGGGAGCAAATGTAGGGATGACATTTCTAGTCCCACAGATAAAGCCAGAAATGTTGCCCCCACATGTCTCCCCATCATTTCTTTTGTCAATCCCCAAGTTTAGTCATTAGTCTTCCACCTCCTCCTCCAAAACCTGTCAAGTTTTCTATGGGGATGTTCCTTGTCCCTTCCACTGGATTAGTCTAAAGCTTCCAGCAAGCCCAAACCCTAATACTGCAAAGGGCCCCTAACTGTATCCTGTTGCCCCCATCCCACAGCCTCATCCACTGAGTCTCTCCGGATATGGCAGTTGGAAGAAACCTCCCTCTTCTAGGCTGGAAGATGCAGTTCAAATTCTTTTCTCTTGGCACCGAACGCTTCATGACAACTTCTGTATCATTGCCTTGTGTAATTTCACTTTTCACGTGGCACTTAGCCCTTGTTTAGGGAGCAGGGGCTTGCGGGTTATAGCCCTGTGCTCCTCCCCTCCCCGGCTGCCTGCGTGCCCTGTCGTTCACACCACTGCCCAGGCAAGTGTTACTGACCCAGCAGGGAGCTGAGACTTGTGACTTGACTTGCCACATGAATGAATCCCAGGCCCTGGGTAATCCAGCATCTGTCCGTCTGTCATAGTTATCTACCACTGTTCTGCCCCACTAAACAGGGTAGTGGTTAAGTAACAACATGTGCCCGGGGGTCAAAATGCCTTGGCTTGAAGCCTGTTTTTCCTACTTGCTGGCTGTGTGGCTTTGGGCAAGTTAAACTTTTTACACCGGGCTTGACTCATTCTTGAAAAATGGGAATTAAAAATGGAAATAAGTACATACTTAATTTACTTTAAATGTCTTAATATGCTATAATTATACTTATTTGTTTAAGCATAATAGCTAAGCTTTATCTGGTTTTTACTATATGCCTGATACTATGCTAAGGACTTTACAAGCATTAACTCGTTTTAATCTTACAACTCCATGAGGTAAGTACTATCGTTATCCTCATTTTAAAGATGACAACACTGAAGAACAGACAAGTTATGTAGCTTGCCCCTGGTCACACAGCCAGCAAGCAGTGGAACCAGGATTTGGAACAACACAGACTCTCTGCTTTAAACCACAATACCAAGGGCTGGCAAATTTTTCCTATGAAGGATCAGAAAGAGAGGGTAAATATTTGAGGCTCTGTGGGCCACATGGTCCCTGTCACAGTCACTCAATTCTACCAATGTAGCACAAAAGCAACCACAGACTACATGTTAAAAAAAAAATGGGTGTGGCAGCATGCCAATAAAACTACTAATGGGCACTGCAGTCTGAATTTCAAAGAATTTTCCTATGTCACAAAATCATCTTCTTCTGTTTCCAACCATTTAGAAATGTCAGCAGCACCATCCTCAGCTCACAGACCTTACCAGGAGGTCTGGCCACTGTCTGCCAACCCCCGTGCCATACTTTGCGGCCTTCCATTCGCTGACGCTAGCTACCTTTTTGTTCCTGCCTTTACCAGTACCGTTTCCCCACGGCTTCTTTTCTTATCCTTTCTCTATGCTTTTCTGAATCCTTCCAATCTTTCTAGGTATACCATTTCTTCGATGATAGTTTTCCAGCCTCCTCAAGCCTCAAACCATTTCCCCACTTCTCTGACCTCTTGTATGGCATATCCTTTGAAACATGCTATCTACGAGTTCCATTAGTCTGGGTTTTTCTAATGTTATACAAGCTTCATATCACCAACAAGACCAAAAGACCATTTTTTTTTAATTCCCCACTCCACTGTCTAGAAAAATACCAAAAACCCTAGCTGATTTTCTTCTCTACACTTACTACAGTAAATTAATTCATAAAAGGGATTTGTAGCCTCAGTGTATATGCTTGGGGGAAAAAAAGTCTAACTCTTTTGAAGAGTTAGGAAAAAGCACAGGTCACATACTAAATTTGTGGCTCCAGAAGTAAGAAGAAAAGAATAAGGACATTTGCTCCTGCTTTATCAGGAGTCCTTTCCAGGCTAATCTCACTGTGTTCTAGTCATTTGGCAAAACTGAAAGCATCTAATCATAATCAAGTATGCATTTAGTTCTATTCCAGACATTTCATATCATTCATTCATTTGTCCCAAACACCTCATGAGACTAGGAAATGCTACGCCTATTTCCTCTGTAAGTCCCTTCAGGTTCCCTGCACACCCGATCACTTGGCACCATATGAAACCCAACCACAGGCGTAGCTGACATTCCTGGAAACAGAGCAGCTGCAGGTGCCTGTGGGAGGTCGATCGTCTCCATGTCACCCAGCAGCACAGCCAGTCAGATCAGAAATGTATCTTGTTTCTAGCACTCAGCGATCCTTTTAGGCAGACCTGAGTGAACTTCCAAAACGTTCCTTTTAAAAGCAATTTGATTAGGAAAACAAGGAAGGGAAGCCAACTGATCACCGGAGCCACAGTAATAATGGCCCCTAGCTATTCTGATGAACTATCTCTACCTTAAATGCTGCCACCCTTCCACCTGCCAATCCCATCTATCTTTGGAATCAAAGGAAGAGGAGCTGAAACGAGTGGACATCATTTGGAGCCAACCAAAGATGATTTTTCAGTAAAGACAGACTTGGGTTTTGCTGCCAAGGAGGAAACATTTATTCACAAGCTATAATTATAAGCTTCTCTTACCTGTTTAGTTCTATGCTGAGACTCGGTGGACAGATTATTGTAGGTATAATGGGCCTGTGTGATGCCGCAGAACAACACTGCAACCACACCTATAAAGACAACAAGTTCCAAGTTCACATCAAAGGAGACTTCCCGACTTTCATACCGAGGCTTGTATTTTACAGAAGATCATATGCTTAGTGTTGAAATTTCCAGTTGTGACTTACTTTAAGAGGAACCACTTCCATTAAAAATCTTTTTTTAGGGGCACCTGGGTGGCTCAGTGGATTAAGGCTCTGCCTTTGGCTCAGGTCATGATCTCAGGGTCCTGGGATCGAGCCCCGCATCGGGCTCTCTGCTCAGCAGGGAGCCTGCTTCTCCCTCTCTCTCTCTGCCTACCTCTCGGCCTACTTGTGATCTCTCTCTGTCAAATAAATAAATTAAAAAAAAGATTCTCTAAAAAAAATCTTTTTTTATATTCTAAAGTGACAGCACAAATCCCAACGTTAACAGGTATGTTCAAATGCTAGAGGATGTGTCCACTAGTGGAAGCAATGACTGGCAAAGTCACTCCCTGTGAAGGCTGACGATCAAAAGGAGAAAGGATCCTACCTGTGAAGCCCCATGCTTCAGCCAAGAGGAAGGTACTCCAGGACATCAAGAAGAACAAGCCTGTCTCCAACAGCTGGAACTCCCGTAATTTGGTGAACTTTGTCACGTAAGACTGTCAAGGTTGGTAACAGGATCTCATAATACACAAGTAAGACTACAAAAAATAATAGTCGAGGCAAGGAAACCATGAAAGGGCAAGAAGGGTTCTTCAATCTTACACAAGACACAGAATAAGGAGGCGCCAAAGTGAAAGATTTCTTAAAAGCATTGTACCAAGGAGTCCGCAGTCTCTGCTTCCATGAGGAAGTCACAGTTTTGTCAATCCAATTGTTTTATGGGTATCACATGCCTTGCTGGAAACCACATCATAAAGGACAGAGACGCGAGCGACAGATCAGATACACGACAGGTCACCTCTGACTATTAATCTGCAACCCAAAGCAAGACAGCTTCCCTAATTATAGCAATTTTCAATTACTAAGAACCTGGCATTTCCATGAGATTTCATGTTTACTTGATCCCCTAGCATCTCCGTGATGTAGAGCATTCCATGATGAAGAAACTGTGGCATGTCACTCACTTATATGAATCTAAAAATTATTTGTTAGTCGACTGGGGAAGGGCCTGTGCAGACCTGTGACAAATCTCAGGATGGAATCTACGTCTGCTTCAAAAAATATATACCAAAGGGGTGCCTGGGTGGCTCAGTGGGTTAAAGCCTCTGCCTTCGGCTCAGGTCATGATCTCAGGGTCCTGGGATCCAGCCCAGGATGGAGCCCCGAATCGAGCCCCGCATCGGGCTCTCTGCTCAGCAGGGAGCCTGCTTCCCTTCCTTTCTCTCTGCCTGCCTCTCTGCCTACTTGTGATCTCTGTCTGTCAAATAAATAAATAAAATCTTTAAAAAAATGTATACCACAGCAGAAAGATGAACAAGATACACTCCCTCCCCTCAAGGAGACTGCAATGGGACAGCGGTATGATTTGTCCTGGCTCCTCCTTCAGAACTTTGTACTGTCTCTTTGTGCCTCAGTTCACCTGTAAAAAGCTATAAGACAAGTCTCTTCTAGCAGAAGACTGAAGGAGAGCAAACTTACAGATCCTTGAAAAAAAGTATTTGTTGTTATTATTTTCTTTAAAAATCTTACTTTTAAGTTATCTCTACACTCAACGTGGGGCTCGAACTCACAACCCTGAGGTCAGGAGTCACACATTCTACTGACTGAGCCAGTCAGGTGCCCCCAAAAGTATTTGTTTTACATGAAAATATCTTAGATGTTTTAGAGTTGGAAGCTCTTTAGAGACCATCTAGTCCCACTCATCTTTCCTGGGTCCCCACCTGCCACCTTCCTACACTGAGGGCCCACAGGTGAAGGGCCAGTGCTCCCATACTGGAAGCTCCAGGAAGGCAGAGGCCATGTCTGGCTTGCCCACCTCTGATGCCCAGAACATAGCAACTCGCATGCAGCAGGCAATCAAGAAGTGCTTTCTGAATGAGCACAAGAATGACTTGCCCAACATTTCTAATAGCAATAGAGTGCCAAGGACTCTAGAACTGAAGGTTAAAACCATTGAGAGCTGAGATGAACTCCCATCTGTCTAAACCCAGGAAGCTGATTTTGTTCAATTGACATTATGGTCGTACATTTCCTATTTGTCCCATTCAACAAAGAGCAAATGAACAGCAGTGCAGAATACCCAGAGGCTCATTGGAATATATTTACCTTTATATCAATTTAGTCTATGACCTTAAAATTCACTCCCAGAGGGTCACAGTGTCTAATTAGACTCTGGTAGTGAAAGTTGGAGAGCATGGAGCCCAATGCAAAATAAGGAAATTCCTTTATTTATTGGTAAAGATGATTACATAATGTTTTCAAACCAAGTCCTTGATTATAAGGTTAATAATTGTAACACAATGGGGTCACCTGGGTGGCTGTCGGGTAAGCACCCAACCCTTGGTTTCAGCTCAGGTCATAATCTCATGGGTCCTGGGATTGAGCCCCACACTGGGCTCCACACTTCGTGGGGAGTCTGCTTGAAGATTCTCTCCCTCTGCCCTCCCCCCCTCTCTCTCTGTGTCTCTCTCTGAAATAAATAAATAGGGGCACCTGGGTGGCTCAGTCAGTTAAGTGTCTGCCTTGGGCCCTGGGATGGAGCTCTGCGTCAGGCTCTCTGCTCAGTGGTGAGTCCGCTTCTCCCTCTCCCTCTGCCTGTTGTTCCGCACTGCTCATGCTCCTCTCTCATGCTGTCTGTCTCTTTCTCAAATAAATAAAATCTTTAGGGGCGCCTGGGTGGCTCAGTGGGTTAAAGCCTTTGCTTTCGGCTCAGGTCATGATCCCAGAGTCCTGGGATCAAGCCCCGCATCGGGCTCTCTGCTCGGCAGGGAGCCTGCTTCCACCTCTCTCTCTCTGCCTGCCTCTCTGCCTACTTGTGATCTCTGTCTGTCAAATAAATAAATAAAATCTTAAAAAAAATAAAAATAAAATCTTTAAAAAAATAATTGTAACCACAACAGCAATTATGAAACAGGAGAGATCATGGAATATAGTATTCAACCACTTTTTCAGTTAACAAGGAAAGATAACAAAAGGATATTAAAGCTGTCACCACGCCAGTAGCGGCACCCATTGCGAAAGATCCACTGAAGATCCCAAGGAAAATCCCAATAGACTTGAACATGGCTGTGACATCAAAGGTGTGGCTGTTGTCTCCAGCTGGCTGGTATGCCACTATTGAGCTACAAAAGAGAGATCGTTTTTACTTCTAGAAGCAACTTTTACTTCAAAAACTATCTTAAAAATAATAAACAAATACATTCTCTAGTGTCGTAGAGCTCAAAAGATGAAATCAGGGCCGGAGGAGGGTACGGGGGAAAGGGGACAAAACTTTTGATTTGAATTGCCAAAATAAGGACAAAAGGGTACCAAAACACCCTGTGGTGGCTCCAGCTAGCAGAAAATTCAGCTTTTACTTTAAATGACAATTTCAGGAGATTGAATGTTTTAAGGTCTTCTATGTGAAGTTGGACCGAGCCTTTTTCTCCAGTGTCAAGACACTGCAGTACTATTCTTCTATGACTCTGTTCAAGACTTCCTAGCACTGAGTGCCATACTAATGTGAACAAACTAATGAAAAAATTCCACTTGTTTTCAGCAGAGGCATAAGAATATAAAGAATACTGCTCAGTACTCAACCTGGTCACATTTTGTTTTTCCTATGGGAAAAAAAAAGATGACTGAAGTACCCTTTCAACTTTTAGAATACCAAAATGGGCCCAATGCCTAACATCTATTCACTCACTGAAATAGACTTTTATAGGGAAAAGGGCTTGAAAGTCCATCCAAGGAATTAGAATCCACTCAGCTTACCCAGCTGGATCTCTACCTCAAACTTTTGAAAGAAAGTCACTCTGCAAGTGGCCAAGACACGCAATTACAGGAGACACTCTCCCATCTTGAACTTACAAGTCCAAACCTGGTCTAAAATGCTTCTTTTTAAAATGATCACCCTGGGAAAGAGAAGTGGCTGAGAAAATCACTGTTGCCAGCAGGTGTCTGGTGAGAGCGCCTACCATTAGTAAATCAGTTCTCATCTCAGTTAATTGACATATCAGTGTTTTTATAAAAACTGGACTCAAAGACATCACACAAGTCATGTCAAAGAAGAAGAAAAAAACACATTCCCAGGAATATAATGAATTTTCCCTGTGGTTACCGCAATACCTTTTAAGGTTCAGGCTGAAAAATTGGCTTGTTATACCATATACACCAAGTTCTTTCCATACCTCCACAGTTAAGTTAAAAAAAATTATTTCAATAAATATGAAATAGCCTCTAATGTCATGCTATCTTATCTATACATAAAGGGTCCCACCACCTTTTATGGTTTTTAAGACATCATGAATGGTCCAAATGGATATAACCATTTGTTTAACCACTTCCCTACTGCTAGACATGTAAAACTTGCTTCTAATATTTTTGCTACCATAATAAACATGTGAAAGAGCATTTTTGCATTTTTTCCAAATTTTGGACTATTTCCCTGTGCTACATTCCTAGAACCTGAGTATTACTATACCTATGGCTCCTTTTACATGTAGTGCAACTGCTTTCAAATAGACCTATATTACATTTTTGGAGGGAAATAGGACTGTATCTCTCAATTTTTTACTGATCACATCCATTGGCCTAGAAATTCAACTTCTAAAAATCATACAGAAAAGCTCACAAGGATTCACAGAGATTTACACATAAATATGTTCACTGCAGTGCCATTCACAATAAAACAATATTAGAAAACATTGAACATTAAACAGTAAGGGACAAGAGAGGTAAATTTGTGGTGTACCATACAATGGGATGGTAGAAGTATTAACACAGTAAAATGTCCAAATGAGAAAAGCAAGTTACAGAAGAGTATGTTTAGTACTATGCCTTTTTTGTTTAAAAATTATTAATATAGGGGTGGGAGAATGGGGTAACTGGGTGATGGGCATTAAGGAGGACACTTGATGCAATGAGCACTGGGTGTTATATGCAACTGATGAATCACTGAACTCTACCTTTGAAACTAATAATACATATGTTAATTAACTGAATTTAAATAAAACAAAATTAAACTTAAAAATAAAATAAAATTGGTATATTTTTTAATTGTGAAAATTAATATATTTATATGTGTGTTAATATCCTAATGGAAAAGCCTAAATGAATATCTTAATAGTGGTTATTTGAGAGCTAAAATTTCAGGAATGTTCTACTTTCTAAGTCAAATACTTTTGAGATTGTTATAAACGTATTAATTCTATTATCATAAATAATGACAAAAAGGTAGAGTGTAAAAGAGTAGATGATACCAACTGCAATGTTAAGAACAATGTACAAGTGAGCTTGGTTAAAACACCAGAGTGTCTCAGTTCTGGCACTATTGGTATTTGGGGTCAGGTAATTATTTGTTGGGTGGTAGATGCTGTCCTGTAAAGGCAACTGTCTACAGGGCTAGATATTTGCTTAGTAGGAGTGGGTTGGCAGGACTGAGTCCCTCTGAGGTTCACACTCATTTTTTTCACCAGCAAACACCTTCTACTAACATGTATAGTAACTTCCATAAGTAGATTAAAGTATTGCTCATTTCAGTAATTGTATTAGCACTTCTAAAAATTAAACATTTCTGCAATGCCTACATTAAATATGAGAAATACAAATTAAACTACCATGAGATATTGCTCAATCATCAAAGTGGTAAAAAAGTAAAAGTCTGACAAATATTGTTGGGGAAGCTATGAGGAAACAGACACTCCCATAATTCAGTGGTTAAAGTGCAAAATGGCATAATCTCTTTGACAGGCAATGTAGCAATGTCTACCAAATTACAAATATATTTACTCTTGAACATACTAATTTCACTTCTGGAAAATTATCCAACTAATATACCTATGCATGTATAAAACAAGTGAGGTCAAGGTTAATCACTGTAGCATTGTTTGGGATAGCAAAGGACTGAAAACTCTCTAATGCTTCCAGCAATGGGAGACTGAGTAAACTAACTTTAACAGTTCATAGTACAGCACGTAGGGTACTCTGTAGCTGCAAACCAAGAATGAGAAAATGTTCTGCTTCAACATGGAGAGAGCTCCAGGATATAGTTATGTGAGAGAAACCTAGGCACAGACTACATTTAGCATGCTACTTTTAAAATAAGAAATAGAGGCAAATGAGAATATTTATTCATATGTGTGGTTGCATTTGGTTGAAGAAATATGAGGATACACAAGAAACTAATCAAAATGGTTACATACAAGGGGCTGGGGGAACAGGTGGATGAGAACAGGAGTAAGAACATGACTTTTCTATGTTATATCTCTATACATTTTTGATTTTTGAACCATGTAAATATTTTATCTGTTCCAAAAATTTAATTAAAAAAGAAAATCTTCACATTATCATGTTAAAATAGAATAAAAATTATATACACACCACAGTCACAACTGTGTAAAAACAGCACTCATCACGCATAGAAAACAAGAATAAAAGGCAGTGCCACGAATCTTTAAAGTAATTGTCTTTAGGTGTGAGCAGGATATACCACTTTTTCTTCCCCTCATTTTCCATGTTGTCTGTAAGTATGTTGCTCTTTAAGAGGGAAAAAAAAAACAATGCCTCAGTCTTTCAAACATCTGCATTTGTAATGTACTTCATTCAATAAGCGACTTTCGGTTCCTAGTATCCCAATATTCAAAATATAGAAGATAACAAGAAAACAAACACTTACGAAGACAGCACTATGGCAACAGCATCGTTGAGGACACTCTCCCCAAAAAGAAGTGCATAGAGTTCAACATCCACTTGAAGCTCGTGGAATATGGCAAGGACAGTCACTAGCACACAGAAAGAGTCAGAGAAGTATTTAGACATTACAAATGTAACACAGTCCCCTTCATAGATGATTATGATGGCTACTTAGAAATTCATCTCTTCCTCTTAGGATCTGATCCCAACAAACATTCTCTTACCATATTAAAGATTCAGTATGTTCCTGTCAATACTGTTCTTTTTCCTAACTGTGTACCACAATATTTCCTTTATCTTACAAACAGCTGAAATTAACCCTGGAGGACTGAGCTGACCTACACGTTTCATGCAAACGCTAATCATCTTTGTCTTGCAAATTTCTTTTCCATAAAGAATATATACAGAACTTCTTACAGACCAGGTGATCATTAATCTGATGAAGAAGGGTATTACAAAAAACATTTCTTGCTGCCAACTTCATTTTCTCCTTGGAGCCTTACAAATTGTTTCTATTTGACTTGTACATTTCAGGCACACTGGTTTAGTTTAGCAAAGACAGTAGGAAATGAAAGCACAAGTATGGTTTTTGCCTGAGATAAAATTTATGACTGGAATTACAGCTGTTATATTTAACTTAATAAGAAGCCAATGACCAGACTATAACCTGAGAAGATTAAAAAAACAACCAAAACCTTCTTCTAGGCAACAATTCCATGAGAATTCTTAGAAAATCAGATGAGCTGAAGTTGTAATATAACTTTAGTTGCTGAGTCACATACAGCTCACTCACTAAATAAACCCAAGCAGACATGAAAGATTATTATAATCAGAGATGGGAAAGCCCCTTCAAATGCCAGCCAACGAAACAGGAAACTTGCATTTTAAAAGATGTAGTTTCTACTGCAAAGCATTTCATTTAGAATATACTGACACAAAAGCTTACTGAGAAAAGGAGGGCAAAAGCAGTGCTGAAGAATTTTGCAAAGAGAACCTATGGCTCACCCTTCTATTGCAAAATAACAGAATTATTATAGGGGCAAATGCCTATATAACTCAGAAGAAATGTTAACTGTCCAGCTTAATATGAACAGAACACTTTTGCTTGAGCCATTCGGGAAACGCCTCTACCAACACAAGACCAGAAGGTTGAATTAATGTAGCCAGTCCAGTTGACTTAGATTTCTCATAGATGTTGAAAAGCCAAGGACTTTGCTTCTCAGCAAAAGGACGCAGAAAACGGAGACTACTGGCTCCTTGCAAAAACCATCTTATCTTCATACAGATAATGGGAGCAGCTCTAAATAGTAAGGGGATAGCATTGATGGTCTTGAAGGGAGCAATTTGATTTTCAGTTTTAAAAATGCTGAACTAAAAAACTAAAAACTAAAACTAAAAATAAAAATGCTGAACTATACAAATGCCTCTGTAAAATGCCCTCTGAGTTTTATAAAATCATCTCATATAGAGTAGAGAACATATTTTCCTACTTCCTATATATAATGCCCTGTGTTATCAGAGTTAACACAGGAATTCAGAGATAAGCTTATTATCCTACCTTTAATTGTGCTGCATGACAATTAAAGAAGATGATTAACTTACCAGGGCAAAAAGTCAAACAGAACAAATCTCTGCCAAGGTCCTAAAGCCCAGTGAAAGAAACCTTGCATCCTTAGTTCAAAAACTCCAGTCTTTGGTCCCATCACTAGGTCTTCAGCCTGCATCTTCTCTAAGTTGCTACCATGAACGTAACTGTGAGGCTCATCAATACTGTATTAGGAAAATTACCACCTAACTCCATAGAATTGTATTCATTCTCCAGCTGTGTTCATATCAGAACTATTTCAGGGGTGCCTGGGTGGCTCAGTCCGTTAAGCATTCAACTTTGGTTTTGGCTCAGGTCATAGTCTCGGGTTCTGAGATTAAGCCCCTCATGGGGCTCTGTGCTCACTGCAGAATCTGCTTGAGATTCTCTCTCTCTAGAACCCCAACCCCCAGTTGCTTGTGTGAGTGCTCTCTCTCTAAAGCGTTCTTTTTTTCAAGATTTTATTTATCTGAAAGACAGAGAAAAAGAGAGAGAGGGTGCACAAGCAGGGGGAGGGGGAGAGGGAGAGGGAACAGTCTCCCTACTGAACAGGGAGCCCAAAAGGGGTCTTGATCCCATGACCCTGGAACCATGACCCAAGCGGAAGGTAGACACTTAACCAACTGAGCCACTCAGGCACCCCAGCTCTCTCTCTCTCTCTAAAATACATAAATAAAACCTTAAAAAACTGTATCATAACCATAAAGCTGATTTTATAAAAACAATTCTTTAATGTATAGTAAGGCCCACCAATGACGCTAAATCACACTAATGGTAGCACAACTGCCTTCTAATGATCATGTAAAAACTATTTTTCTTATTCTTACATGCAGATAGCTGAATATAAACAGAAGGTTTTTAGGGAACTGGTCTTCTAAAAGCATGAAAGGAAGTGTACCATTATTACCCATTTTAACTAATCTAGTTCATATTCTCCAAATACCCAATTACTAAAGATAGATACCAACCTGAATTTCTGAAGAAAAGGCCTTAGAGCCGTTGTCTAAACAGCATCAAGCTGAGGACCAGTAATGGCAAATGTAAGGAATAAAATAAATAAAATAAAAAAAATAAAATAGGGTGCTTAAGCCAAAAGGACCCACGAATTTTGTTTTTTCCTCTACAATTGGAAGTACAGTACTATGAGAATTTACGAATTCTAAACCCAAAGGAAGGACTGCACACACGTGCTTTTGCTAGCAAAATGCTGTACTTTAAGTACTGAAGCTCCGCTCTCATGGACACATACCTGGGTCAGTTGCTGATACAATGGCACCAAAGAGCAGACAGTCTGTAAAGTAAAAATCTCCCGCAAGCTGTCCAGTTACTTTCATCAGTGTGACACAGCCATACATTATTGACCTGCTCAATAAACACATTTCTACTTTAGAAAAAAACAGCAACTGTTAAAGAAGTCAGAATATAGTAAGAGTAAGATGAGTCTACTGTAGTACTTTGTGACTAATCCCAAATTTAACTCATTTCATTTAAATATGGTAATATCTTGTCCTTAAGGAGAATTCAAACAACTTATTATCTACGTGAATGCATTTTATTGAAAAAGGTTCTTTCCACAGTTTGGCAATCGTGGCCATTGCTGCTATAAACATTGGGGTACAGATGGCCCTTCTTTTCACTACATCTGTATCTTTGGGGTAAATACCCAGTAGTGCAATTGCAGGGTCATAGGGAAGCTCTATTTTTAATTTCTTGAGGAATCTCCACACTGTTCTCCAAAGTGGCTGCACCAACTTGCATTCCCACCAACAGTGTAAGAGGGTTCCC